>JARQST010000096.1:96518-168735 GCA_030142225.1 Pachycephus smyrnensis | reverse complement strand
TATATATAATTCTTCTATTGGGAAGAAAAATTCTACTGTGGAAGGTGAAGCTGGAATAGATCAAGTAAAATCGCATTGTACTTCGAGATATGAGGAAACAGATTTTTTAACACGTAATCACATATTTCAATGCAAATGGATACAATTCCGAAAGATCTCCACCGAGTAGAACGAAGCCCATTTACGTAATTAATTTTGAGGCCACACTGAGCTTGGATTTCAAGTTTGACCAGCGGTTTGTGTTGTTAGTGCAGCATAATAACACTGTACACTGAGCGTTCAATTTTTTATGAAATATTTTTAAAAAATCGACACATCACAGTATTACAAAATTATTGTGTCGGATGCGCTCGCTTCACTCGCTCGCTACGCTAGATGCAAGAAACTACGTGAAGGACCTGCGAGACACCCTAGAACTCCACGTTCATTATTTAGACACAAGGAACTACGAAGAAGAACAGCGAGATACCCTGGATTTCTACGTCCGACACCTAGATGTAAGACTATGGAGAGGAAGACCTGGACGCCCTGAACCTCCACGTCCATTACCTAGATATAAGAAGATACGGAAAGGAACAGCGAGACACCCTGAACTTCTACGTCCGACACTTAGATGTAAAAAACTATGGAGAGGAACACCTGGATGCCCTGGAACTCCACGTCTATTACCTAGATACAAGAAACTACAGAGAGGAACACCTGGGCACCCTGGACCTCCACGTCTGTTACCTAGCACAAGAAACTACAAAAAGGAAGACCTGGGTGCCCTGGACGTCCACAGCGAGACACCCTGGAACTCCACGTCCGACACCTAGATGTAAGACTATGGAGAGGAAGACCTGGACGCCCTGAACCTCCACATCCGTTACCTAGCCACATGAAACTATGGAGAGGAAGACCTGGACGCCCTGAACCTTCACGTCCGTTACCTAGACACAAGAAACTACGGAGAGGAACAGCGAGACACCCTGGAACTCTACGTCTGTTACCTAGACACAAGAAACTATGGAGACTAACACCTGGACACTCTGGGTCTCCACGTCCGACACCTAAAATACGGGGATCTGCGTCGAAGCACACACATGCGCGCGCTGCACACGAATGGCGGTTCTATTTTTCGTGCGGGCTAGACTTAATAATTTTATACTGTCGTGAAGGCAGCCTTATATTATCTGAAAATTCAGTGTGAACGGAACGTTGACGGACAGAATGTGTTTGATTGTGTTGTGTATTGGTGAATCGCTAGCACCATCCGTCGTGTAAAAAAATAAAGAAAGCAAAGCAGTCAGCGCCATCTGTTGTGTCAAAAAGTAGATGGATGTGCGAAGACGACGACGACGACGGAAATGAAATAAAATGATCTCGCTCGCCCTCTCAATACGCCCTGATCTCGTACACCGATCTCTTTGATTTTTGTGGTAATCGATTCAGAACCCTTGATTCCTATAATGAATGTATCAATAACTTTTTTCATACATAGCAGTTCATAAGATTTTTGATTCCAAACACAGGTACAAGAGTTGACTCCGGTAAGGAGACTCGGCGGGCCGTGCCCTGTACAGCCGGTTGCCTGTACTTGGCGCGAGACTCGACCGAGTCTCTTGATAGGTTCAAACTGGTGCTAAATTTTCGATTCGGGTCTCTTCCCACAGATTGACCGATGACGTATCCAAGACCGTGTAACATTACCTTGCCATTATCGATTTCTGCACCGTTTATGAAATGTACAATAACTTCCCTATTAATATACATATATTAATATATAGTATACTGATAAAAAAATATTGTATCAACATTTTCAACATCATGCAATATGCACATGGAATGGTAAGCGATATTTCAGATTTATACTGTTTGTAATGTCGATTCTGTAACATTATAATGCTGGACTCTTTTACACATTAAGTACGGTATCACGTGACACAAAAGAGAAACGTGATGGAAAAAGAAAATTTTAAAGGATCGTATTATTATTGGGCTACTGTTCTTCTTTTTCTGTAAGAGTCCTTTTGAAAACAAAGAATTTGTGGAAATTTTTCAAAAGCACCTAAGAAAAGAGAATGGGAGCCGGCGCCATTTCCTCTTTTTACCAACAGCAGGGTAGACAATGATATGTTCTACAGATGTTAAGACTGCCGTATAACGTTGTTTTCGTCTCCGGAAACTAATTTTGGAACACTGCATCCATTGAAACAAATTTTTAAACATTTAGAAACAAAGAAGCAAACAATTTTTTCTGTAAGCTCTACAAAAATAAGTTCGATACTATTTCTTGTTATTTAATCCTAGACGACTATACGTAGATTTATCAGACCCAAGACAATTTTATAACTTTTCATACTGTTTATAATTGTTCATAAGGCGCATATATTTTCGTCAGAATCAGAATTTAACTTTAGCGATTAATGAAGACGCACAAGCTGTATTGAATACATATGTACCATATTTCTTTTGAAACAAATGCGATAAAAGTATTTGAAAGCATTAAGGCCTGTTTGACCCAAATGTACACAATTTGTGATACCCCCATAATTGTATCTCTCTAAGGTTAACATTACAATATAACACTCTTTTTAGGCATAATACGTTACAAGGTTTTTCGTTTCCCTGTGATTAAATTTCATTTTTGCTAAAAAAACTCGTTCCATCATTTTATTACATCATAATATAACTTCCTTCATATCATAACTTAAATTCGGTAGAGTCGTATTTCAAAATGGATAATCAACCAACACATGAAACATGGTATTTAGGGAACTCTTTTATACTGAAATTCATAGGAAGATTGTCCCTTCAAAACACATTAACTCATAAACAGACATGTAAATAAAGGGTTAACATAACACGGATACTTCCCCTGGGCGTCCCCATGACTGATACGCAGGGGTACTTTATCACCCCACGTCTGTTGCAGCGTTTATTTTCCGTGATACCGTTAGAAACGGAATTCCAAAGTATGTAATTTCTTCGTTATTTTTTAACGAAGAGATTGGTATGTATTAAATTGGAATTCGATGCATTTAATTTGGTAAAAAGTGCATTTTAATAAAGCTCGCGGGAAGTGTCTGTACACAAATGGCAGCCAAGAGAAGTCGCGTTGGGGTGACAAGGAACCCAGGAGTATCCGTCTAGGGTTAACGCACCGCATAAAATTAGCATGCATGCCATTCAATTTCTATAGTAAAAACACCATAACGCAATGCAGTTTTGAATGACTCTGCATATACGATATTCACTATACGTAAGTTGTAAAAAGTGTTTAGTTTATGATGTACTTAATTACATCACAGTGCCCGATGCTTATAAATGAATTTATGGTCACTGGGGTATGGAAATGATTTTTATTTGATCCGGCATCCACCGGTAGATCAACTGTTCGATCGATACTATCGGGAATACTCTGGCAGAAACTATTGTAACGTAAATTATTCTCATACCACCGAATTGACCAGCAACTCGTCTTAACTTAGTTGGTAGAGCTCAAACGCTATTACAAAGTTTGAAGATGTATGCTAATGATTCACGGCAAGTATGGACGCTTAATCGTGACAGCGCATATGCGCAGCGGCAAGTGTCCCATATGCACGTGACATTTACACATTTGCATTGAAATAGCCATTTGTATCGCTGCTGAGCAGCAATCTCTACTTTGCGTATATACCACCTTATGGAAATGCAAGAGAAAGTAATATGGAGGACGCGCGAATATACGAATGCAAAGGACAATAAAATGCTAGGGATGATCTTTGTAATTTTCCTAGATACACGTAAAATTCTGTTATTCATATGTTTTAGTATCATTTTGTACGATGCTTGATAATCACCCGGGAAAATCGAATGTCACCGTAGGTTGTGGAGAAGAAGCAGGCAGCGCGCTACGTGTAAATAACGAGAAGCCGTAGCTAACTCGAAAGGACTTTTTTATTACTTCCTACATGGTGTTCGCCACTGCTACGCTTAATCTTGACAAAAACTGTCTTCCCACTATCTTCAATATTTACGTCGCAATTCGCCGGTGTCCCACATTCGACCGCGTGTTCCTGGCTCGACAGAAATATCGCAGTCATTTCGAAAACGATCAAATTTTCGAAGCATTGCGCCGTTCCATTAGTTGCTGGTCCATAATCCACTGGATGCTGAATTCTGAAACGAAGGTGGTCCACCATGGAATATAATAATGCGAATGAATAATGACATGCCAGATAGCTTCTACCTCTCTTCACCTCTGCCATTACCATCGTTACCTCATTTTATTTTTCTCTGACTCTCTCTCTTTCTCTCTCTCTCTCTCTCTTTCCTTTACTCACTCTCGTCCTGCAGTTGAATCACACGGAGATAATGGCACATAGCCAAAACAATCGCCAGCCGCTAAATTTCCAGTCAACAAACATTGGCTACTGGCCAGCTGTTATCTCGCTTCTCAGTTTGAAACTTTTATTTCCTTCTTTTCATCCAATGCAACTGGCCAATTTGATATTTATGCGATACCTCGTTTAATCCAAGTATGAAAGTGTATAACAGAGTCTTCTAAGTTGATCAGTATACCAATTGTTTTTATGCACTAATTCAAATTTTCGCACGTGTCGTTATATCGATACGCCTTATCGAGCCTCTTAACATGTTGAAATTTCATGAGCGTCTCTTAGTCAAGACTGGCGTCTTGTATAAGACGTTCAACCACAGCAATTCCATGAATACCAATTTGATACCACCTTAATAATACGGTGACACACCCTAATCGGGGTGATTATCCAAGGCGAATTACGAGCCGGCAGAGCGAACATTAAATCGTCAAACATAATTGAGCCTGGTTAATTGCTAACTTAATTAGCGAAGCTTTTTAAGCGAGGAAAGAGATCGCCCGAGCAACTTTACCGTTCCAGTATTCTTTTCGCATTGCAAAATCTCGTTAAGCCCAATTGTTTCGATAAAGAAGGCAGAAACCGGACTGTGCTAAAGTTTCCGACATTGCTTTTATGAAAGTAATCTTTGTACTTTATACATGCAATAATAGAAGCTATCGATAAGTGTGAAACGGAAAATACCATATATGCAAGAACTATAAGCTTGTCACTAGCTTTGTCAGAGCAGACCAAATTTTGCAACAGTTTTTTTTGAAAATTTAAGAGATCTCTTTTTCCAGGGAAATCAGATCGAACCGACAAGGGAGGCAACGCGATAGCAATTCTTGCAAATCCGGACGCCACGAGCTGATTCCGCTAGTGGCGAATTTCCTCTTTTTACCTATTTTGCAACCTTACCTTTGGTAACTAGTGATGGCTACGACCCGTCTGACTGTTCAAACCAGCTACAGAGGTATACGAAATAAATATATCTGCTCTTGAGTAAGTAACACGTAGACATATGACTCTTACACTTATTTGCACACTTTATCAGCGTCACTTTATTTTATCGTCAAGTTCCTTCGAACGAACAAAAATTTTCGTAGCTTCACGAAGCAATTTAGAATGACCCGATCCGTGTGCCGTGACGTGCTATAAGTTAGAAATAGGATCGATAAAAAGATCGTTGCGTCGAACCGTTCCTCGGCGGATAAGCAATAACACTTCTAGCCCTCGCTATACCCATGGCAAAGAGGTCGAAAGAAACTGAAGTTAACGTCGGCCGCCGTAAATTTTCGGGCTTTAAAGCCAAGAAATCGAAAACTATTTCGCCACGCCCCATAGATTACATTGTGAAACTCGAAGCAGAGTGGGGTACGGCGCGGGGTACAGTTACTACTACGAGCATGGCAAGAAAACCGGTAACGAATAAGAAAGAAAAGCGAGAAACAGGATTTAGAAATTATTGGTTCTTCTCTTCTGTCTAAATGGACGGTGCACTTTATTAAGCACGAAGCTTTAAAGCTTCTTCCCGTAACAAAGATTAAAAGTCCCCGCATCGAACATAGATTGTCTCCATCTATTCCTTCTACACTAAACTTATTGTGTCATAATGTACAGATAATATACTGTAGTCGGTCCACATGTAAAATGAGTTTTTTTTGACAGATCGAAAACAATGAAGCCTCCAGGAAGTCACACGTGGCTTTGCATAACATTTTTGTTAGAAAGTATACATGTGTTAACGCCCTAGGGCTGTGATGGGCTTAGAAATGGCTAGGCTAGGTTCGGTTAGGTTAAGTTAGAACTACAATGCTAGATGCCCCAAGGTTTAGTTTTTTTAGAAACATTTCAGTTTGCCGTTGTGAATGCCGCATAATCGACACAGTCCTCGAAGCCCGAGATTCAAGAAAATTGTTTAAACAATCCAGAACGATTGCATCACGAAACTTCCATCCAATAACTTTTTTAATGTACTCCCTTAAATCTTACGAAAATTTCTTACACTCGTGTAATACATGCCCTTATTTTAAAGCGTTAATTGTGGGATTTACTCGTACGAAAATAAAAAATGTTTCGTTACTGTATAAGTATTATATAAATTATATATAGTATGTATATAGGTAAAACCCGATACAAACTTTATACAATCTATATATAATCTTTCCATCTTGTAACGTACGCTTATCAGTAGAGTGTACGCCGATCTTTAGTAGCTGATAATTCGTCTATTTGACAACTGATGACATTCTACAAGCGTTCCCCCTCCAATACAAAATTTATAACTAGGTAAACGATCGTCCTGTGGCTCTCGTTTCTTCCGCTTGCCGACACGTTGATGAAACGGACGTATTCTGTTGACCACTTACGGAGGTAACAAATTTTCTAACATGTTGTGAGCTTCATATTCATTGTATTTCAATTCCCCCTAAAAAACGACAAGGGCCAATAAACCGCTAGACCAATATACTATTACACCATTATACAATTCTATCATAATCACGGAACAGACGCAATTTACTTTGGGATGTACTGAAACATTTCTTGATGGAAATCTTTTGGCCATATCTTGTGATATCGGAGATTAAGGATGCGGACTGGTGAATTACTGGCGAGGAAGGAAATCCATTTTTCACGACGCATCAACCCTACGATAATCATCAGATAAGCGTTTTAATTTTCTATATTTTCTAATTCATTGCAGCGCTGACTAAGATATATAGATATATTGTTCCAATTTTGATTTTATACCTGGATGGATAGTGTGTTAGACTGGGTCTATGTTAATGCTACGTGTGAAAGATTTAAGTAGTGTTTTCTCTATTCTTTGAACACTGTATTTCATAATTTATATGTAAAAGAAAATTGTTTAACTGGAAAGCTTTACACTTTTATGTTCGTAATGACAATTCATGAACTAATTAACTGTTTTCGTGTTATTGAAAATATACCGGGTGCGGCGTTTATCCTGGCCACCTGGAATATCTCAGAAACTAGAGTCCGGAGAAAAATATGTTTCAAATAAAAAGTTTAAGGTAAGGAGGGACTGATCCAACAGTCATGTCCATTTTTAATTTTTCTCATGTTTTCAAGGTCATTCCAAGGTCAACTTTGGTCTTTCAAATGGGAACATATATTTTTCATTACAGATTCTTAATCTACGACTTAAAACAAGTAACTTTTGTTTGAAATGTTTTTTTCTCCGACGATTATTTTGTACAAAATAATGACTTTATTAGGGAAAAATAGAAACGCACCTCAAGTACAAGAAAATCAATTTAATAAGTGTTCAAAGTGGCATGAATGGCATGAATGGTGGATTTATGGCGCGTTTTTCACACATTGCTCGGCAACAGTTGGATCATGATTCCAACAATCGTTGGATAGGACGAGACGGTCCAGTGAGTTGGCCCGCTAGATCGCCAGATCTAACCCCTCTGGATTTTTTCTTATGGGGTTACCTTAAAGAAAAAGTTTACCACGAGGTACCAACGACACGAGAAGACATGAAAGATCGTATTCGTCATGCCTGCCATAACGTTCCGGCGGACATTCTTCTGCGATGCAATAACTCATTCATCATTCGTCTTGAGAAATGTATTCAGGAACAAGGCCAACATTTTGAACACTTATTAAATTGATTTTCTTGTACTTGAAGTGCCTTTCTATTTTTCCCTAATAAAGTCATTATTTTGTACAAAATAATCGTCGGAGAAAAAAAAGGTTTCAAACAAAAGTTACTTGTTTTAAGTCGTAGATTAAGAATCTGTATTGAAAAATATATGTTCCCATTCGATAAACCAAAGTTGACCTTGGAATGACCTTGAAAATATGATAAAAATTGAAAATGGACATGACTGTTGGATCAGTCCCTCCTTGCCTTAAACTTTTTATTTGAAACATTTTTTTCTCCGGACTCTAGTTTCCGAGATATTCCAGGTCGCCAGGATAAACGCCGCACCCGGTATACACATAATTCGTGAAAATTTCATATTTTATAAATTTTTAATATCTCAATATCATTGATTAATATAACCTGGGCTAACCAGCACGAAAGAAAAACAATGCCGTCCGCGCTTCAGTTAATCAGTCCGTCAATGCGCCGGCTCAAAAGAACAATTATCTAGTTCCGAAATTTGTACCACTTTTATTTCAATCCTCTAGCTCATTCTCTCTACACGCAATCTCAACCGCGCCATTGTCAACTCTCCCTCTCCCTCTCCCTGGCTCATTTTTGTCTAACATTCACTCTTATTCGTCGGTGACATATCCGTCGCACCTTACGCTAATCACACCGGTCGAAAATAGTTGTCAACGGACCCCTCGCCAGTGCACTCAACTTATGGCGCTCACACATGTGCATGGATTTGCACTGAAATATATTATTCTTTAGCATATCTATATTTCAGCGATTTTATGGGAAGTTACATGAGATTTTCTAAGACTTGCACTGTTTGCGATCTGTCAAAAAAACATTTTATTCTTGAACGTGAATAATGTGGGTAAATGTTAGGACTGGACCGGGACTCGAACTGGGGTGTTTCGCTTTCCGGGGGAATGCTTTGAAGACTTTTTTTAATAACACTGTTAATTACAGGTCACGTACAAAATACGTTGATAATACATAAAAAACAAGGTAAAGAAAAGCGTGAGTTAAAAATAAAATTTGTGGGTTACCTATGGTTATCGTTAGTTGAGCTCTCGGACTCTGGATGAAGAATTATAATAAAGACTGACTAATATAATATACTTTTACACTATACGAGACTCTGTTAAGACCAGGGAATTGCTGTACTATTTTCTAGCGTACTCTCAATCTCCCGTGGAGACCCATTGGGAGCTCATGATAGAGGGCTCCCTAATCCCACATATATTGCATCCAAAAACTCATAACAACAATTTATTCATCAACTTTGCGCGAAACTAACTATCTCATTGGATTATAGGGTTTCCTGAGAATATTACAAATTCTGTTAACTTAACTATAACGAGTGAAGTAATTAGCCAAATATTTTACGTAGTAGATTACGTACATACACATATTTCAAGTGGAGAACGAGCAAGTATGTAAACTGCAGAGAGGAAACGAAGGGAATAAAACATACAGACCCTTAATAAGCATGGCTAATAAATTACTTTAGAATTTTGAAAACCACACGTACTGTTTATTCAGCGCGAAAAATATCTCAAAATAGTGAAACACAGCAGTAACGTATTTGTTTACGTGTAAAATTACATACGACTGTTTACACACACGTCCAAACTTTTCAGATGACCTTCTCTTCACGGAAAGATTGTCAAAGGTTGCCGGAAACGTCACAGAGGTCATAGTGACGTAATCGAAGGTATCGAATGTGACGAGTAAGATGGCAGCTGCCATTGACTCGAGATATGGAACGGAGATATCGCATTATTATCTTGCGCCGATGGCTTAGGTTGCTGAGACAAACGAGACGGCAAAACGATGAGCTAGAAATCGAATAGGTGAACGTTATCTGATTACTGATCCTTTCCCTGGCAAATCGAAAGGTCGCTCGAGGTCGAATATCGAGTAGGGTCCAGATATTCCATAGAATAGAAGGACCTCGCGCACTATCTGAGGGAATCAGAGAGAAAAAGAGAGAGAGAGAGAGAGGGAGGGAGAGAGAGAGAGAGAGAGAGAGGAGAGCGTGGTCCACTCGAAACCAAACAAGTAAATATCTCTCTTGGTTGTAAAGACCCAAAAAAAAATGTTGAAGACATCATTTCAATGGATTCAAAGTGCGAACGTAATTGTGAAAAACAATTTTTTTCGAGATCATTTTTTCGGAGTTATCAAGGGAATCGATGTTTACGAAATGAAATTATATATTTTTTCTTTAATGAGATTAGAAACTTAATTAAAACTAATTCAACGATCTACGACGCATTGGTATTTTATTCGCGAATTTTCAAACGTGGCTTTTATATGTCGGAAGTTACTTTATTCGAGTCCTTTGTTTTCAGAGAAATAAGGTAATTTTTGCATGTAAACAAACGTGCGTTACTCGAAGGAAGATAGAATCGATATGATTTTCATTTATGATGAAAATACGTAGACAGTGTTTAGGGGAAGTAATACCTTTGTGCGGGTAAAAATTTCCTGATCACAATCCTGATCTTTTTCTGTGTATTCTAATTTAATTACAAAGATGCGAGAAATTCGTAATATCGATTAATGAATTGATAAACAGTACCTTTTTCAGGCGCAAAAATGACCTTGTTCATCTAAAAACTATGGACTCAAATAAAGTAACTACCGATAATTTAAAAACGACATTTCGAAAATTCGCGAATAAAATACCTTCGCCCTTTGAAACCATTGAAATGATGTCTTCAACATATTTTTGGTTTTACACAATCAAAGGAGATATTTAGTTGTTCGGTTTCTAGTGGATCACCCTCTATACTCACTACCATCCTACTGCCCCATCATCAACCAACCAATTCTATGTGTATTCACTCTCCAACTTCATTTGATATAAGATGAAAAGGATCGGACAGCGAAGGGGAGGGAACTTTAAAATATCTATTTCCACCTGTAGGAAGTGTCTCGGCTCACCGGGGACCAGAGGATTATGGAAGAGTAAGAACTGGTAAGGACTTGGGATATATAACATGGCTTACGTGAGTACCTAGTAGTAAGAGTTGGTTGCAGCTTTAGAAGAAAATGCTACAGAAGGGATGCCAAAGGATTTGCGAAAATACGACGCGTGTATCATTAATGAAATTACGTATTAGCTATTACCAGTGATAATAAATCCAAATCATGGGACTCGTACTTTTTTACATTCAATCAAGACCGACATGTGACTGTAGTACAAGGGGGCAGATGAGAGAGTAGCGAATATGAAAGCAAGAGAAATAGAGCAGAAGGGCTTAGACGGGACAGTAATGGCTGCTCATCAAGTATGTAAAACTTTCTCCCCCATTTACAATTTCCAATGGAAATACCAGAAGGCATTATTCAGGCGGTTTTACATCATATTTTAGTATCTTTGATAACCCCGCTTCCGAGTAGCTACAATTATATTGACTAGCTAGTGAAAAACTTATATTTCGTATAAAATAAGTACAATAAGTTAAAAAAAGATATGTCGACGAAAAAATATCGAGGCAAACGGGTTTACCATGAGACACGACCGCTTGAACCATACGGTCGTATCTCATGCGTTCGCTGTTTGCAAAAAAATTTAATTTCGCGGATGCGGAACGTTCAAACTGAAAGTGTTTGACATCTGCAAATACCATGCAAATCTTCATGATTTTTTCGATCAATTTCAACCCGATTAGATAAACGGTTCACCCAGAATTTTGAAGTAAAACACATGACACTCAATTTTCAGATTTTTTCGCATGCGCCGCCTTGAAACCGGAAATGATAGACACCTGCAAATGTTAATGTATCACCTACATTTTGAACTTGATTTTTCATGTGAATATCAATCCGATCAGTTAAATGATTCATCAAAGACATTTGATACACACACAAACATCCCTTTTTTGCGATGGCGAATGCACAAGACACTCCTGCATGTTTCATGCGGTCATGTCTAAAAACTATGGAATAGTGGAGAAGGTTTAATCGAAAGCATTGTACTCTAGTGGATCCAATCAGACGAAACGAATCCACCCTCAGAATGAACCTCCAATAGTCGCACCAATCGACCCTCAGTTCTCAGCTCTATCTCGTGAGACATTCTCGCAAGACTTTGTCGCGGCTTTAACTATAAGTAGTTTCTAAGGCAATGTCGAGCTTTATAAAGACACAGAGGGCTGTGTATGCCTTCGAAAGCAGTTTATTGAGAAATTAAATTTCATTAAATTACAGCAATCACTTTAGTAGAAAAACACAATGGGGTATCCGTGCAGGACAAGGTAACTAAAGGAAAATGAGAAAGAAAATCAATAATCAGCCAGTAAACGAGCACCGACTGCAAGCAATATCTAAGCAAAACGGTAGACAAGAAAACCGGGATTGCGAGAGGACAGGATTCGAAAGTATTACAGCTGTGGAGGAGAGGGTAGAGAGTAAGAGGAAAATGTGAAGATCCAGGATGTTTTAGAAGGGAAGAAGGCAAGAAGGACCAAACGGGGATGGTATAATGTACTGCAGGAGGAATGAGGCGGGAGGAGATAAGGTGGAAAGGTCAGAGCAAGTAAAGAGGGCGATGGGTAAAACGTAGAAAGGACGATCTTGAGGGAGGACCATGTATTTGGAAAGGTAAGGCGACGGTAAGAAATGTGGAAGTTGCAGAGTCAGGCCTCTTTCCCCACCTTGATAAACAATCCTGGCAAACAAAAGGGGAAACAAAAGAAGCGCATTAAACGTGCCATTTGGGTTTCAAAATATACGTTGCTGCATAGTAAACGCTAAGCAAGCAATTCCGACAGCGTCAATCAGCGCCTCTTTTTCGTAACACTGAGAGCGTTAGAAGAACGAAAACGCTGAGTAAAGCAAGTGTTTCTCCTATTACAGTAAAAAGATAATCAAGCAAATCGAATGCATTGTGTACATGGATGTTTCAATAGTGAACGAAAGAAACTCGAAGTGCTTTTTAAACGATTCCCTAGGCGCCAATGGTAAGAAGAAAGGGGAAGATAGTGGATTGATGCATTTCGTCATCAAATAAAATAAATAATCGCTAATACTTTTTATTCGCATTTTATTATCATATAGTATTAGCTGTCAAATTACTTTATTATTTGCAGATTGTTGATCCCTTCTGTTTAACTTACTTACTTCTATTATTAGCTTATGAAAATTGCTATTATTTTTTTGCGCTCTCTGCACCTGGTGTTTCTCTTAAAACACAGCCCATCACACGACCAAAGTTGTCGTGACTTTCTTCAGATATAGTCGGTCCAAGAGTAAAATGTGTTTTTTTAATAGATAAAAAACAATGAAATTTCTAACAAGCCACGATAAGAATTTCATTGTTTTCTATCTGTCAAAAAAAAACATTTCACTCGTGGACCGATTACACGTTTGACGCATGAAAACTATTGACTACTTTTTATCTTCTGATACACTTTTTCTTCTAAAAATACTCTTTATTTCACTCCGTGCGAGAAATGCAGTTTTACGCACGCGAAGCGTAAGCGAAGTAATAGTACTTTATGATACTAGTGCGAAAATTTTTTTTCTGACGAGTGTGAGTTTGCAATCACACGAGTTTAGAAAAGGTTTTTCGCACGAGTATCGTACAAAATTTTATGTCACAATGTGCGAAAATGCAGTTGTACACACGCGAAGCGTGCGTAAACTGCGTTTCTCGCACGGAATGAAATAAAGTACTATTTCAACATTTTCAAAAACTGATGGTATTGTCACAACCATTATTAAATACTTTGTATTGTGATATATAAATACATAGTGAATACTTTAGCACTTGCGACATATGCATAGATTATAACTTTCAATACCCTCATAACTTTAAAAAAAGTCCGAGAGATGGCTCACGTGTTTCGCGCCACTTGATACTTGTCTAAAGCATACCTTCTTTAAAACACATTATAGTCGTGGACAGACTATATTTACAATCGCAGTTTTCTATGCCTTATTTACACGCAACTGCATTGGATATGTGGGACTATGAATGAGGAAAAAAGATGTATGCGTTACTGTCTGCGCATGCGTCTATCGCTATTCCAATTCCTACCAAACGGTTAATACAATTAGATTGGTATTTATTTATGTAAGAAACGAAACTCCAAATGTAGATATAATAATAATTACTGTTACGTGTTATATAGATTGCATCATAAAGTAGCGCTTTGGGACGATAAACAACGCCTCCACTGTGCCTGGCGCAGGTAATGGATGAACTATACCTGATTTTCCTCTATCAAGGGATAGTCCCTGATACTCTTGTTGATCGGAAGGAAAATCGGCAATTTTGGCAAAGGGCCAAATAGGAAATAATATACTTCATGCCAATGACGAACCAAAACATCTTAGTCGACCTTCCTAGTAAGTGAACGAATCCGGTTCAATCCAATCTGCAAATTTGATGCGTGGAGTATCGGGATGTTGTTTTTCACTGACCTCCCGCAAAGGAAGTAGTCTTGAATTAGGAGATAATAAAGTGATTTCAGGTTATGGGCTCTGAATTTTCTTCCGGTTTTGAACGTGTATGCATACACGTATGCGAAAGGACCTAAGTAAACCGGGATTTGGATCGAAATGTGTCACTTGTATCGTAAGTGTTGTATTGAACGACAGTTTTACATCCTAGGATCTCTTACATACACTGCATAAAAAATATTTTTTTCGAATGATATCCTCCAGGATATCCGTAATTATTCATGACCCTCTAAAGCGTGTTGCGTTACTCATGGGTTCAATTCATCAAGGTTCTGTTACGTTGTTGGGAAGTCTACTGTGCTTATCAGGATTGATATTGCAAAATATTTTTATTATAATTTATTGTAATACGAAATAGTTCAATAATCATTGTACGACCATTTAACACGCCTATCCAACTTTTTTGTTTCCTTTATTCTTTTCATGCCCCCCTCTACCTTTGCGAATGGACAGAGATTGAAGCCATTCAGAGTTTCCTTTCAGCATATTTAAAGACGGATCATATTTGTCGACAGTCGGGAATTCACAAAGGATCAGCCAATTTTACGTGACATAATGCAGATTGAAGCGAAGTGGTTTAGCGTGAGATACAATCTTATATCGATCACTATGAGTTTACATGATGCGCATTTTAGTTTAAGAAGAATTAATTTGACTCATGCAACATTTTTAAACCGGAAGTAATGTAGATCTGAAAATGTTTTACATTGTTGATCTTATACGGGAAGGGACTATCCCTGATAAACAGACGCAATTCATCCTGAATACAATGTTTCCAATATTTTCATACTATTCTCGAGGATCACCGGCGTTCCAGGAGAACGGACGCTAGTACTAAGATAGTTATTTGAAATTCCCTAGTTCCCTTTAGCCGCTCTTACTGAATATACTCTCTGATATTCATATTTGCATTAAGCTTCGCTTAAACGTCTCTTCTACAAACCTCGTAAATTCTCGAAATGGTATCTAGTCAGGATGCAAAAGACTCGAAGGATCGCGATAGTAGACATAGGTAAGTATACTACGAGCTTAGAAGGATGGCAAGCGAAAGTCATTTCTTCGAGGGCGGAATCACCGCGTTCTTTCTGAGTAATGGTGCCCACACGAAGCCAGGGTGGGACGCACAGCGTCGCGACGCACGACCGACCGCCTTGGGGGACCATTCCAACGTTACTGATGAGAGGCATTCATTCCCAAAAAAGAAAACTTTAATACCCTCATTTTGCCGGCACGAAATTTGTCTTGGCTCTAACCACCGAGCCACCCTTAAAGACACGCCCGTTAAGGATTACCAACCCCTAAGAATTTTTTGTCTCACACGCTAAGAGCCCACCCCGTGTTAATTGCTCCTCGAATCCATTGGTCAGATCGATGTCCCATCTTCGAGGACTTCGAGCGTCCCTCACGTGTAAGTAGTCCTAACGTATTTTCACCCAAGCAGATTCGATTTTCCTCCCGAAAAGGATTCCAATTTAGGTAAGAAATTTCCAAATGGATTGCTGTGTGCCTAAGCCAAATGGCTTTCGTGCCAGAAAACGCGCGTCCCACGATTACTATGTTTTATGTTGTATTCTCATTCCCCTTACTGATACCCTTATCCGGATATCTTCATTTCTGCGATCTAAGAGTAACTATACATATGGTCTTTTGTAAGTATACAAGTAGCTCTTTACCCTTTAGCCTTTTCAGTACGTCCTAGAAAACTTTGCATATGCTCTCGTTATCCTGAACATTCAACCGAATACGTAATTTTCAAACTATACAAGCACTGTACTCTGTACTGTTCATGCGGTATGTGCAGCATAAGAGCATAGCGGCCATTGTAGAGTTGCGTAAGAAGACAACGTGATTCGAGAACGCCATGTGGAATTGTAGTGCGCGTTATTCGAGCGATATCCGATGAGCAATGAATGTGGCTATGGTCGTTGTACACGTGGAAAGCTCCTAGTCGTAGAAGCATTGCGATGTAATTATAGTGAAACAGTAACACTCGTACCTGTCGTCCAATTGAATCGTGTTATTATCTACTTGTATTTCCATCTGCGTACCCTCGAGCAGTAACTGCTAGTGAAAGCTACAAGCGGAATTGAAACGCCCAGTGCTTTTATCGCGATGAAAAGTTTCCAAACTAGTTTCCATGGCATTATCGAGTTTTCACATACGTGAAAAACTGCTACCACTACTCATTGTGCGGCTACCCCCCATTGGAGAATTTTCCTACCTCCTTCCCTGAGTCTTTTTATTCAAGCAAACGATATTTCATTGGGTACGCCTCGACCTCCGATACCCACTCCGGTGCATTTCTCAATAACCCAAGTTACACGATACGAAAACTTCGGCAAGGCTCGCCAAACTCCGGAAGATGTCGAACTGTTAATTGCCCGCCAACGGGGAAAGTTCCTCTCTCGTGAGTGAAATCGTTATTTTGTTCGAAGCTTGCGAATCGCTCGGCGCAGGTTGATGAGGAGAAGAGGGGACTGAATGGGTATTGATTTGAATGCTAACTGTATTCGAAGTACCCGACACACATTCCCTCTATTTTGTCTTAAACGAAGAGAGAGGAGAAGATAAAGGAATAGGAAATGAAGATGGAAATAGAAGTGGATGGCGAAGAGGAAGAGGAAGTGGAAGAGAGGCGAATCGAATACTCAAGCAGATCTAGATAAGTACTCGATCGGAATCTATTTACCCAGTGCTTAAGTTGACTTCCACTACCGACAGGATTAAATTGACCTACAACTCTTTGGGTCGGGTTTTTTCTCGGCTCGCTTAGTATTTACATTGGGAATCGCTGTCGTCATCACTGCCTCGAGATAATTGTATGTATTCCAATATCCGCAGTTGATAAAACAAAATCATGTCTATCGATAACGATCCTGTTGCTGCAATGTATTCCGTACAAAATCTCTATACCTATCTAGTAGGTTTGCCAAGAAACAGAAAGTTCATTTCAAAGAAGATATACGGTTCTCGTATGTAAAACAGCGTATTTGTATCTTCTCGTCTTTCAAAAATTCGATTTTAATATGAGATACGTTCTTCTGGGGATAATTTGAAGAGAGACGAAGAAACTGAAGAAATATGGTACGCTCGAGTCAGCCTGCAAGCGTTACTCCAGCTTTACCTTTCTTTCGATTCCACTCGCGCTTTCCTTTTGTTCGAACTCCTCGAAAGCTTAAGGTCCATGTTTTCTGTTTCTCTGCACCCTTCACTTGCAAGCAGATACATCGAAAGAACGTACAATAATTTATTTACCAGACATGACTTACGGTTACTGAACTGGAGTGACGAGATGAATACACGATTTATCCCAAAACGCAAATGTAGTTGGTTAAGCATGCCGCTCTGTCCCTTAATGACTTTTCTTAAGAAAGAGAAGTCAATGAACTAGAGCGTAAGCGGAAGCAACTCTCGAGGTAAGAAAGAGCTGTCGAGATGCGCGGATGGTATCTCTTGGTTCAAGAGAGCAGAGATTATGCATTTATGCAACACGGTAGATTAAACAGAGTGCTTAGTTCTCTCCTCCTGGCGGAACTACCCCTTTTATCCTCCACCTACTCTCCACCTACACCTAGTCACCTTTGCCCCCGCCTTTTTCCTTGACGTCCCACCACCTTCGCATCCGAGAAACAGAAGGTGGATGAATCCATGTTATAATTTCAACGCTCTCATTTCGCGGCCCGTTTTATGAGCTGCACTATTTCATTTGAATAATCTCGGTGCGCAGGGGTAGGCGCGACCCTTGACTTTCTCCACAACTCGAGAGCCAACCACCATTCTGCAACTTCCAGCAGCGTCCTCCCAAGGCCTGTCTCGGTGCTTTGTCAATTATTTTGCATAATTGCCACCCGAGGAAAGTATCTCGGCTTACCTAGCGCTGCTTTTCCACCGAGTGAAGTGCAACTGCAAACCCTATTAGTTGTGTGTCGCTTAAAGATTCGAAGCTGCTGTGAAACACGAAAAAATCTTAAAACAACTATAAAAGTATAAGCACAAGCTTTTCCACTTAGCTGCTACAGAAGAAAACTTTCACGTAGATTCCCACAGCATCTTTGCCCTTCAATCTGTGCGAATTGATCGCAATAGAGTTGCCGACGCGTTGTGACGGACATTCTGCTTGCGTGATTTTCATAGAATTTTATGAGAGCAGCGAGCGGCCGTCCGGAAAAAATAGAGAACCTGGCAGTGATAATCGATGAAAAATTTGGGGCTATTCTTCGAGATCTTTCTTTGCTGTCGAGAGTTGAAATTTTTTTGTGTATGTATTTTCCATCTTTCTACGTGTACGCCTATTATGCAGGGAACTGTGCTCGGATACCGAACAAGTTTCAGAGGCCGTTGACGAATCTGCGACATAGACATTCCACTTGAGAGAAGAATGTCTTTTGATAAAGTTTTAACCAGGACGCCTCGGGCTGATAACTCACCCGAGTCGAAAATTTAGCACCGGTTTGAACCTATTTATTCTGCACGAGGACATTGAGGTTGATATTAAGATTATGGGATAGGGAAACTCGAGTGAGTTAACACCAGTTTGAGCCCCAGCTGTTCAGCTATGTCCAAAAATGACGACTTTAGCTTGAAAATGGTGTTAACAAACCTCATTTTGAACCTCAAGGTCCTATTTTCGAAGCAGAAATATTAGATCCATTTTCGGCTTGGAGATCCTAACTAATGAGTTCAGTAGGATCTCCGGAGCATTGAGGTCTAAATTGGAGTTAAAAATTTTTTAGGCTGTTCAGGTCTAAATCTGTCTTTACGCGCTCTTGCTAAACCCAGTATTGGCCTCAAAGTTCTGCTTGTAGGACCTCGTAGGCTGAAACTGGTGTTACACTTCAGTCGGCAAACCCAAAGAACAAAGGAAAGGAGGTTATATAGGCTCAAACCGCTGCTAGATTTTCGACACGGGTAGGTATGCCTATCACAGAAAATACCTCATTAACGAAGGAAATTCAAGTTAAACGTGAGAATGCTTAAGGAAAATGTGACGCTTTTACTTCTGTATATACAGGGGGCCAAAAAATTCTCCGTACAACTTATTTGTATTCCTTTAGTATTATATAAATTGAAACCAAACGCCGCTAAATGAACATTCTCTTGATTATTTTTTTTGGAAACATAATATTTATTATTGTCACAAACATAAAAAAGTCATATTAGTAGTTAATAAATAAATTAAATATATAAAACAATTTAACAAAAATCAAGTCAAAAAGTCTCCGTACATAGCAACAGAAATGTGTGTTAGTTATCGATTTTTTTTAATTCTAGCCTGTTTAATGATCGGTTGGTCCTCCTTTAGCTTTAAGAACTTCCTGCATGCGTTTCCTCATTGTGGAAACTAATTTTGCTATAACATTACGTTCAATACTGTTTCATTCATGTAGTGATGCACTTTTTAATTTTTTTTCATTCGTACATCATTATTTTTAAGACATCGCGGTATTTCATTTCATAAATGTTCCATGGGGTTCATGTCTGGTGATTGTAAAGGCGTATGAAGTTGTTTGGGATCATTGTCTTGCTGGAATATAAGGGACTCCTCGAGACTTAATTATTTTGTACTTTCGTGTAAATTATCTTCCAAAATTTTTAAATAAACATATTGATCCATTTTACAGTCAATGAATTCCTAATGTCTTACACCAGCCGCATTCATGCAACACCATACTAGTACGCCGCCTCCATCATGTATCACGGTTGGGCACAGATTCTTACGAATATCTGCTTATTATGTTTTGTCCATCGGAACCAAAAACGTTAAATTTGTTTTCGTCACTGAATATTATCGAGTTCCAGAAACTTGAACGTTTTTCCACACGTACCCTCGCGAACTCCATGCGTTTTCCCTTATCACTTTACTGATAAAGAGTTTTTTTCTAGCTTCATAGCTATTATATCCTGCTTTTCTAATAATATTGTGAATTGTTTCAGATTCAACTTTGATATTATAGTCCGTTTCAATTATACCAGCCAATTTTGGTCCACTTATTTTTGGTTCATCTCTAATTGTTCTCAAAATGGCATACTTATGATATGATTCTAATTTTTTTGGACGGCTTGTGCGCTTTCGATTTTCAATAGAACCGGTCTCATTGTATTTATCTGTAATATATTGCACCGTAGAATGGGATTTCTTTACTGTTTGTACAATTTTTCAGTGCAACTGCTCTTCTTTTCTTAATTTTACAATGATCTCACAACCTGGGCCTGGTATTTCCATCCCACACAGTAGTTTTAAATTATATCTTTGTTTTCTGCTTGTTAATAGTATACTGACATAGAATTTCCGCTAAGTACGTCTTTTCATCTTTGTGTTTTTACATTATCCTTACCGTTCGCACAATGTACGGAAACTTATTTGACCCTGATTCTGTTAAGTTTATCTTCGGCATGAATTTAACAGTGAATTAACTGCGAAATAATGAATAACTTATTTTATATCTTTTTGCTGTATATAGAGAATTAAAAATGGTATATTTATATTTTATTATCAACTATATTCTTGAAGTTATACATATATGGCTAAAATATTTCAAGTGTGGTGTACGGAATCTTTTTGACCCACTGTATATGTATCATTTATGTAACCTATGTATACCTAGTAGACAAGTGGGTGGGTTCTCTTGGCACGGCCATGAACATATTCCATATCATTGCTGTACCACCAGGTATATCCGGTTTCCGCGAGACAAGTAACCACACGTGTTCGCAGGGTAATACATCCGATGCAAATTGCAATGTGGCATACATAACGCATTCAGACTGGTGAAACTAGAAGGTAGGTGGGATGAGCCTGCGGAATACATGTCGGAGAAAAGCCGTTAGTAAGACGTGTAGATGTCATCCGTCACCTCGAACAGAGACGGTCTTTTCAGTTTGGTTTATTGTTCTTTTTAATAAGGTTATTTCTGTATATTCGTTGTCAAGTACAAAGCAGCTGATTGGTCGGAGTGAGTATGCAGAATTTCTGGAATTCATTATTATTTTAATTAACCCGACGAGCCCTTGTAACCTCCTTTATCGAATGTATTTTTAAAGGATAGGGTTACACGGTGATCATAGAATGTTACCTGAGGTGACGGTGATTCGAACTTCAGAAAAGACACCTGACTATTACTTATTGTATTATGTATATTACGGTTTTTCACGTGTAATGAAATACAATTTACTGAACGAACTTACTTGCCAACCCAATAGTACAATTTTTAATAAAATACCATCTTGACAAACTATCTATTAGAATCTTCATTTTGAAATTTTAGTAGTCGAAAGTTTAGTGATTTTTGAAATTTTTTAAATAAGGGTAATTGCCATCCCGACTTGGTATGGCATTTTATGAACTCTTTCATAGTTACTGTTCATAATACAATGACCCGTCGAAGTGATAACAGTGATAACTAATAATATAGTACGGAAGTAGTGATTAGAGAACGCATTTATTGGTACAGTCGTACTGTGATATAAATAAACATTCGGAAAGTTGTTAGATACTTTTTCAGAATTAAGTCCATTCCAATCCATTAAGAATATAAGAGTATATTGATTACACAAGTAACCGAGTCCGATCAGATGAACTGTTAACGGGAGGGGGAAAAAGAAGATAAAACCACAGATTATATTAATGATTGCTTGCAAAGAAGTTTGAACTGAGTGTTTATTCCTTCGATTGCTCACAATTCAAGCTTATCTTTCGAGTCAGCCGTTTCTCATGGATTACAATGTTGTCATGGTGCAATAAAGTCGCATCTAGTCAATCTCACACTCCATATGCGGTAAACGATATCGCTGCAGGAGGCTTCAATGAAATGGACGTCTTAAGAGCCATTGACATCCTCCGGAAGGGACCTCAGGGGTTAGTAGAAAAAGATTAGATAGAGTAAGCGACCATTGCCTTGTCGTTTAGAATCACGCAGAGGATCAGGTTGATAAGTAGGACATCAAAGTATCCTCAGCAATTCAAAAAAACCATAAAATGCAAAACACAAAAAAGCTCAGACTTTCGAGTCAATTAACCTTATGTTCTCCTATTTGTCACTATGTGTGATAAAACTGAGGGAGACAAGGGCCAGTGGTGAATTTGTACTCATCAGTTAATTGAACTGGCTGCTTTTAGAAACTTTTATGTTTTATATGTAGTAGACTCTGTCCAACATGTTAATACTTTTTAGGCATGACCACATGGAACATGTGGGAGTGTCTTATTTTAAACTTTTGTTCGTCTTTGCGATTTCTTTTAGACTCTTCGAAATAATATTTCACTCATCGTTACAGTGTGTTGCATAGTATTCCTTTCGATTCCATTCTGCGAAGAGCCACTCTCTATTTTACATATTTGTTCATCACACTCGAATGACTTTTAATCAAGTCAATGACAATTGGAAACGCGAAGCGAATGCTCAATGAGTAGTTATATTCAAGAATCGAAAAGGAATATCACGTGCTTGACAGAATGATTAAAATTTCTACCCCAAGATAAGAAAATTCCAAGGACACTTCGCTACGCTTACAGTTCTCAAAATGGTTAAGGTTCGATCCGAGCACTAGGCAATTTTTTGTGTTGCTTTTTTGAGGAGTAATTATAAAATACAAGATATTTTCTCATAAATCTTATCAGATAAACAATAATAGCTGCTAAAAGAAATGTATCAGATTTTGAAGTGCAGAAATGTATTCAGGTATTACCATTTTATTATTTATAAAAATGCATACCGCAATATCCTACAAATAGAATCGTGAGAGCATAGCCGGAGTCTGAAGATGCGTGAGCAGGCATAAAGGCATAGGCTTGGCATTCCAATATTCATGTATACACACTCGAATGGCTCCAACTCATGTCAGACTTTTGCTAGACTTTTACTAGACTCTTGCTAAACTTTTTATTTAGGACATCACGGTACGCTCGATGAGAGTTTTTGCCTAATTTTCGTTAATTTTTAAGAATAATAAAATCTTAGAGTAACCTGCACACTCTTTCAGACATGTGAGTACGAACATAAAAATCTCATGAATTTCTTTTCTATGCTGGGAGCCATATAAAAAGACAATTTATTAGATTATTAGCTCCATAGACTATACTGTCAAGTCTATCATTTACACTGTGAAAATTCCGGTGTTAAAATCAACATTAAAATGGTCTGTATATATGTCCACACATATTTCAATGTAAATCAAGAGTGTTAATTGCGATCTATGAGACGCCGGACCAGCAATAACGACGCTGCATGTTAAGTGACACTAGCGCGGTACATTTTTACACTAGCACGTGTTAATTTGACACTTTCAAATACCGATTTAGCACTCTGGATTGACCTTGACTTTTTTTCACAGACAGATATTTCAGCAATTTAGCCAGTGTAATTTTCTCTCTGAAAATAGTGTTAAAATTGACACTATAATAGACAACACTGACAAAAAGTTCACACTCATGCGATTTAACACCGAAAATTTTTAACAGTGTACCCGTAAGTATACGTTTTCTTTATTGTTGTATATCTTCATATGCAATAAAAAATTATACTGTTTAAAAAAAGCATACGTACTTCTATTCTCTTCGAACCAAGTCGATATCTCACAATGAGGCTATATTAAGTGGTATATGAAATAGTAAAAAAATAAATGTTTGAAAAATTGAACTCAGAGAATTTCAAACATTAAAAAGAATTTCCTCTAATTTTATCGTCACGTATATCGATTATGATAGGTCTCGAGAGTAATAAAACGAGATGCTGTCACTTGTGTTCGTAAAAGCTTTCTCCTACGATGCACCTGTTTCCCAGCTAACATGATGGTTCCACATTGAGGTCTCCAATGAGTTCATCCCAGGGTCCAATCTTCATGTCTCACGATCAGTTAACTAAGTTGTCATCCGGAGCATATCTCGGGTAGTCTGCTGATAACCTTAAGGATATTTACTCTTTTATGGCTAACATAAAGCCAGGGTCTGATAACTTCAGTTTTCTTAAATGCAATATGCAAGACCACGGAGACCTTCATAGAACATAGTACTCTGAGGTCCGCTAAATAATACAAAATGGGCACTAAAAAATATTAGTACTGTAATGGGCGTAAGATAACGCAATTTTATCTAATCCAGTAAGCAAATGATCTGAACAATAATCGGTTTGAATGCCTTATACCTCATACCAATTTGTCTTTATCTTATATTGAAAATATTTGACGTCAATTCGAATAGTTCTTCGTGTTATCGACGTCTCCCTTCTGCTATTACATATTAGATACTTTTTATTAATATGAACTTTCATAGACTTTGGCAGGACCTAAGTCAATCCTTATTAGTCACGCATCAGTGAAAATTATTAATGTCTGGGTGGAAAACGTAGGAAAGAAAAGTCATAGAATCGAAATAAATCAAGTGCTTTGTTTTGTAGTTTATTCCATCGTAGTAATTAATGTGATTCGATCATATGAGAAATTCCAAGATACGGATCTGAATTTTGTATATGTTCTTGGCAGATGCTTAACCCTTTGAGCCATACATTTTTCCTTATCTACGATTTACTTGATATTTGGTATTGAGATCGCTGATCACGAATCTGAACTCAAAATTCAAAATAGCGGACCCAATATAGCGGATCCAATATGGCGGATGAAAATGAAAAAAGTGACCATTTGGATGAATCTCGGTACCTACTCGGGGACTTTTGACATCGCTAATTACGAATCTGAACTCATAATTCAGAATTTCAAAACGGCGCATCCAATATGGCGGGCCAAAGATCAAAAAGTCACTTGATTTTGATGAAACTCGGTAATCGGGAGTTTTTGAAATCGCTGTTCACGAATCTGAACTCGAAATTCAAAAATTCAAAATGGACAAAAATGCAAAAAGTAAGTTGACTTGGATGAATTTATGAATTTTGAATTCAGATTCCTAATGAGCCACCTCAAATGTTCCAAATTAAGACAATATTTTTAAATTTTTGATCCGCCATGTTGGCTCTACCATCTTGGATTTTGAAATTTCCAAAATTCTGACCTCAGATTTGGATTAAGCGACCAAAAAACTCCTTATTAAACACGTATAAGAGATATTCCAACCATTTATTTTGATTTACAGTAGAAAGTATTGATTTTTACGTTCTTCAAAGAAAATTAATTTATAAGAAAAAACCAACCAGTCTAAAAAATCTGAAAAATTTCGGAAAAATACTTCAGAGTGTTCTAAATAAGTATCTAAATTTGCGTTTGGATACTGTTAATAGTTTAGTCAAAAATGATTTTTTTTCGTAAAACGAACCCATTTCGACGATTTGTTTATTCATAGTACATTTGTAAACAAATATTAATGATTGCCTACATTTTTTTACACTTGTACATGTCCTAGGGATACTACCAAAACAAAAAACTCGGTGTTTAATGTAAAGAAATTAGTTTAAACAATTAAAAACAGAGCGGAAGAAGGTGGGACAACCATTGTCCCACCGTGTCGCAATGGTTTAATGGTCGTGCATGCAAACTTTCAAAATTATTTATCATCTAGTTTACGAGATATACGGAATGAAAGTAGCAAAAATTGCACTATATAGATATACTTCGCATGTTAAAATAGCAATATTTTTTTCGAAATATCTTATCTTCTAAGTGGCAAAAGTGGATGAAATTTTTAGGAGACACTTCTTTTATATCGATCACTACTACGATGACTTTTAAATTAAAAATCTTGGAATTTTTCAATCATTTTTTACTGTATTATTTAAAAAATGTGATATAAAAATTTTAGAAATGATGGATCTCTGTCCTTCCGCTTGTCTCAAAGATAATACCTTACGTAGGAAAAATTTTTGTAATGAACGATATAGAGAGTATTCAACGAAATAGGAATGCTATTGGTATGATGCTAGGCGAACCACCTTAAGTAATAACACGTTATAACTATACATGCTTTAGTAAAACAGAAGATTCCGAGAGACTTCCCTTTTGATAAATTTAATAGAAGTGTAATTTTTTGTTGAAGACTAATTTTACCGTTACTACTTAGGGTTGAAACAATTTTTATTGTCTTAAAAAATATATAACTATTATCAGCTGTCAAATTTCATTGAATTGTATTCATGAGCTAATATTAACTCTATTTGATATTGAATTAAACAAATTTCTACAATTCAGAATGTCATTCTCAATTACAATGTTCGGGCAACATCCGTAAGCTCGCAATTTCAAGGAATTTAATTTGAAGGCATCTTTATCGAAGACATTTCTCCACAGAGATCATGGCCGTAATTCTTCGGGTCTACATAGAGGGAAGAGTTAGAGTCGACATTCGAAAGGATCTTACTTCTTTTATTCTCGCAATAACACCTTTCACGATTACCCTAACTCTCCTCATACTGCTATTCTTCTCTTATTCTTCTCCCCAACTACGCAGAGGAGCTTAGCTTTTTCAGCGTGAAACCTTAAAAAAGAAAATGATGAGTAACACGTATGGAGTATATTTTTATTTTTATTCACCATTTAATTTACTGCGAATTATATTCCATCCATTACATTCATTTAATCTCGAAGATTTGCACCTAATAAACAGTCTTTATATTTCAATTTTTCGTTTCCAATCATTGATAAACTCTTGAGTAATAAAATCATTTTCACATGCGGTATACTAAGTACTACATGAATTTTGACATGTTATTCTCTATACTAAATATCCACAATACCGTTTTGTAATCCTTTTCCAAAGAATTGTTTAACAAAATAAAGTGACCAAGGCTGAAAATGCACAATTCTCTCAAAATTCGACGTCAGGCATAGGCAAACATGCCACGGTACCTACTATAGTTGGTCGACGAGTTTAATGTTTTTTTTGACAATTTGCAAACAATGCAATTCTTGGTAAATCGCACGTGGGTTTCCATAAAATCACGGAAATATATGGTGAAGTAGAAAAATAAAATATATTTCAGTGCAAAACCATGCACATGCATACTTTGTAGCAGAAATTTTATGCAGAACCACGTTGTGACTTGCTAGAGACTTTATTGTTTTCGATCTATCAAAGAAGCTTATTGAACTCGTGGACCGACTATAGTTTTTCTGATTTTTCTATATAGTACTGCCTCCTACTCGATAGAGATGTGCGTTAGAGACGTTTCGAAAGACTCAAAAGACACGAGAGAGATTCATAAAATTGCTAGAATTAATAATAAATATAAAAATCTATCAGATGCGAGACTCTTGGACAGATCCGATTAATTTTACGAAACAATAATACAATTAATAAACGCTAATCAAGGCGATAATTACAAGAGCGTACAAAACTAAAATTGGTAAGGACAATACCCAAAACCCAAACGATACGATACTAAATGATACAGGGCTCATAATTATATGATTAAACGGACTTACCTGTAAGTGAAGTTCGATCATAATTGTATGAAGCGCCTCTTCCGAGAAATTAATGTATTATAATACCTTCACTTTCCGTCGATGAGGCACAAGTTTCAAAGCTGAAAACTATAGAAGTTTTCTGCTCTGCTCTCCCCACCACTTCCGCCAGACCCCTGTCAAAGCGCGTCATTCCTTCCAAGCTCAGCCGTATCGTAATAAATGGGATCAAATTTCAAAATTTAAAATGGTGGACCCACTATGATAAACAAAAATGTCATTTTTCTTTGACATTCGTAGATATTCACAAGAATTGATATATAGAGGTTTTCGAGATCGCTGATTATGATTTTGATGTTGAAATTAAAAATGGCATGAAATACAAAATATCTACTAATTTAGAAGAAAGATCACATTTTTATTTACCGTATTGGATCCGCCATTTTGAATTTTGAAACTTGAACATCAAAATCGTAATTAGCGATTTCGAAAACCCCTATATACAACGATCCAGCATTTTTGAACAAATATCATCTCCATCGAAGCACAAAGAACGTTATTTGGTTGGTTCCTGAATACATATTAAATGACGGATGGTATATATCAAGGACAAATTTATTAACGACGCACAGCTCACGATGGAAACAAATCTTCAAAACAGTAAATTTTAAGATATTTTATTATAATTTGAATGATGTAATGTATGACTGTGGATCAAGTGATTTTATAACCCCCCAAAAACACCTCTGTGTGAAAAACCTCGCCAAGTACAGGATTGCTGTGAATTCCCCTCCTTAAAGAATACTATTTATATCTTAGGTTGTGGTTTTACATACAAAAAGTATTGAAATCATATCACAATGCCAAGCACATAAGTCACTAGATATCTGCTTATCATATGATTTGGCACTAGCTCATCATTTTAATTATATTTGCAGAATTTCCTATAACGTCTTCATTACTCTTTTGTTATTACTGCTACTCATATTTAAGTATGATTTAATTGTCATTTAATCATTTATTAAACGTTAAGTGGTTCCTTATCGAGTACTACTTGGCGTAGTTGAGCCTTGGTGGTGCGTGCTTCGGTTCCACGTGTAGGTTACTAGAATTACCTTCGGCGGATCTAGGAAAAAATGATCGCGGAAGAAAAGGCTGTGGAAAAAAAGGCCCGGGGAAAAAAGGTCGATCAAAAAATGACAGCTGGAAAAAGCGTGAGTGCTAAAATAACCGAAACAAAGAAATAAAAAAATAGGAACTTCATTTGTATCACAGAATCTCGCCTAATGAACAATTTACTATAAAACAAAACAAATTTACAAAAATTAGGAAACTTCATAACTATTAATCTTGAAATAAAAAGTATTATATTTTGCGGCCTTGGGCCCTCTTTTTTGACAGATGCCATGTCACAGTATAAATATTACTGGCATAGTATAGGTCGGTGTATTTCGTACATTTTTATTTTCCTACAACTTTTGCTGAAGGCAACGTAAGCCACCAAACTCAACTTCAGAAAACTACTTGATTGATTTGATTAAAGATGTTTATTATAAAACAGAAATTGATCTTGAAAAAAGCTCTGGATGGAATTAATCTTGATACTTTCAATACTACGTTTGAAAAAGTTTCCTTTGACTTTTAAGGAAGTTGCTAGTAACCATGAGGTGAGGTTTAGTAAGTGAAAACTATTTTGTAAACTACTGTAAACTATTTTGTTTGCATAAAAATCAGAAGTCATCACATACACTGACAAAATATGCAATATACCTATAATTAATTTCAGTATTCGTGGATTTAGTGATACATTTGAAAATTAAAATTTCGCAACTGCTGTCCCCTTAATGATAGCCATCTTTTATCTGAGAAAATTGTAAGGAGTTCGCCGACACTTTAATTTGCTGGAAATGGATGGAAAATTCATTAAATGCTATTGTTACGAATATCGTAAGGTAGCAGAGTTTGTATGCAGATATATAACTTGACGACGTTCACTGTTTATTCGATCGAATAAATGATCATAACAAATTACATGAAAAATGTGAGATGGAGACAAAACTAAAAGATTAGAAATCAAGTCACTCAGCACGACTAATCGTTACACAAGCAAGCGTACAATAGGAAGAGTAAAAGAGAAGGGTTTTCGATCGCAACGACAGTCATCGACCAATACTGTAAACAATCTAGTATCTAACCTGTCGATAACTGGTTATCGATAATATGACCATAGAGAAAGCGCTATATTCAACAGCTATTTTAGGTTTACCTTCACATCTGTGCCGTTTATTAAATAAATATAATTCAGTAAAATTATTGCAATGACGCGATTATTAATTTTCTGCTTAGATTCGGCAAGAAAAAATACGAAACAATAATAATTGGAAAGAAGTGGAATTTGCAGAAGGTACCTTGCTTTTCTTTCAGGAAAAGAAACCTAATACACGTTATAAAGGATGCAGCTAGGGAATTACTTCGAGTAAAACGTGTTTCGCGACGAATTAAAGACGCTTATTGGGTTCAAGATAGATTGACAAGCAGTCAGGTATCCGATTTTCCGGTTGAACCATACGGTCCCTTTTTATGCATTTGTCATTGCAAAAAAGATTTAATTTGCAGAAGTGTGGAGTTCAAAACAGAAATAATGGACATTTACAAATGTTATTGCGCCATCTACATCCAGAACTTAATTTCTCCTATAAATTTCAATCCAATCCGTTCAATGATTTGTTCAATGAAATATTGAATGCAGACATTTGTCAGCGCGTGGGGGCATAATACACACACTCTTTTTTTTGCGATGATGATTGGATAAGACACTCTCACATGTTCCGTGTTGTGTAGGAGATACATTAAAAAATTGAACTTCATTAATTCAGACCCAATTCAGACTTCCGTTGGAACCTTATTGATTTTCACACTTGTAAGGAATAATGGATTTCGAATCGTTTTCTTCTTTTTTGAATGAAGAAAAAGAACAAATATTGAAGGTGATTAAAGATCGCCAGCAGGTAAATCCGTAAGCTGTTTTTCCAATATACTTTAACGAACCGTTGTTCCCATCATTATAACTGGTATGGTCACTGCCATTAGTGGCGCGTTAACAATGGATGACTACTAAAATAAAGTGGTGTGCGCGAGTTGTTCACCAGATTTAATGCTTTGTTCGTTGGTATACGTGATGTAGAGCGTTGCATTGTTTTCCGAAAAACTTTGCTAGCTTACTGAAAAAATGGATCCGCATTTTGAGGAAAATCACTTGAGCGGAAAGCTGAAATTCGGAAAAAGTACAACAGCGGTAGCTGAAGATACGTATAGGAGAGTAAAATATTCATCGAAAAAGAATGCTGAAGTGGTGTTGCTTACGCTATCATTGAAACAATGTGTTTTATTACAATCTTGGTAACACGGAATTCACGTGAGCTATCTCGTACATTGTGGCATTTCGTGAATAGCTAAGCAGAAAACTGGGAGAATTTCAAAATTTAAATTCTCCAACACTCCCGTTACCGTAATTCAAATTCTGTAGACAATGCGCAATGCTCGAATGTCCAAAGCGCCGAAAATATTCGTTCATTGTACACGGCTAACGCAATATTCGCAATATGTCCTGCTTTCATAATTCTATTCCGGCAATTTGGTATCTTGTTAAGTCATCATCTCGTACGCATCCCTTTTTTGCTAAACAAAGGAAAGAGATGTAATAATAAGGGAAAATCCGTTAAATTACTTGGAGTAATTTCAATTAAAATTCCACTAAATGCTGTACTTAAAATACATGCTATTAATGTATTTATATATATTATACATGCTATATATATTTAGGATGAATTTTCATAGATTTTACGTGAGGGAAGAGAAAACGGTCCAACGATATATTATACGCTATAAGCTATCGCTCATACATTAGAAGAAGCTAGTGAAAACAAATCTTTTCAAAGAGTCTACCCACGTAAAGAGTTAACAGAGCATCGACCAATTTTCATTGGGCGGTAAACATCACCCCAAGCACTATAATTCTTCGACACGATCTGGCAGCAGCTTAGCGACTCCACACCCTATCGCGCGAAAATCAATATTCCGAAAAACAAGGAGCAGTAATCGACAAATGACTCGTGATCAGCTTTTGGTCGTTTGGATTTTTCTGCGTAATCGAGCGTAACGACATAACGCGGTGCCCTGATCTTCGGCTTAGACTACATACTCCCTCCTTCACGTGGCTTCACTACAATTTATTTTACTATGCTCTAACTTCACCCCGAGTTAACCTCACACACTGCACATCGTGTCGCCTTAAATTCATAACCGAGAAAAGTTTTGAAGAAAGCCTTTTTCCCAGTGGATGCACCACCTGGGATTTCCTGGGGCGTGACGTCATTAAGTATTATCGACGCTGTCCGATCTTTAGAAGGAAATATAGAAGAGCATCTTCGGTGTTTCAACGAGCTAGCAGGAACTGGAGTTAAAAGTAAGAGGTAAAAAAAGAGCGGGAAAGAGGAGGTGGAGATGAGCGAACATAAGGAGAAAAAAGTTAGCACGCGAAGAGGCTCTGATGCTCTAAGAAAACTTCTGGAAAAAGTAAGGGAAATTATCGACGATGATATCCTGAAAACCATGGAAACATTTGGCAATGTAAAGAAGCGAAGGTTGTAGCCACTTTGCTGATTAGTACCCTTGTCACTACGTGGAGGAGCGGTAATGAAAACACTAGAATATGGAAATATAGGAAGAGGGGTGATTCTATAAATTTGTCAAGTAGGAGAAGGTAGCCTATTTAATATAAGACATAAGACTCCCACTACTGGACGCTAAGAACTCTTATTACCCGAGTCGAAAATCTAGCACCGGTTTGAGCCTATACAACCTCCATTCCTTTTTTCGTTGGGTTTGCCGACTTAAGTGTAACACCAGTTTCAGCCTATCAGATCCCACAGGCAGAACTTTGAGACCAATACTGGGTTTAAGGAGATTCATCCGGTAGAGAGAAATGCACAGAAAAATCTGAAATTTTTATCACATACTCTGAAATGTTTGGGAATTTTCACCTACACCGTTCGCATAAAATTTTAATATCATATGAGACTCTTTTAATATTAATATTGAATTAATTATATATATATTATCGTGAGGTTCGCTCATGTATAAGCATAGGGCTTCCACCAACCCTCCTCACCTCCCGCAATACATAGTGCACCTCCTTAATAAGAGCACGTAATGACAGATTTTGATCTGAACAGACTAAAAAAATTTTTAACTCCAATTTAGACCTCAAGACCCTGGAGATCCTACTGAAATCACTAGTAAGGGTCGAAAATAGATGTAATGTTTCTGCCTCGAAAGTAGGACCTTGAGGTTCCAAATAAGGTTTGTTAACACCATTTCCAACCTAAAGTCGTGATTTTTGTACATAACTGACGATTTGAGGCTCAAACTGGTGTTAACTCACTCGAGTTTCCCTATCCCATAATCTTAATATCAGCCTCAATGTCCTCGTGCAGAATAAATAGGTTCAAACCGGTGCTAAATTTTCGACTCGAGTAGTCTCAACCGTTAACTTCTTTCCATCTGTTGGAATCACGGTACAACGGGAAATTCGTCGCAAAACGGTGGACACATATGTATCTATGTCCTATATAATACAAAATCCTCCTGACGTACGTGAATATTCCATATAGCGAAAATATTCTGAAAATCTTTTTCACTCTTCGCCAATTCCAACGTCCATGTGTCATTGAGATTTTAGCACGACCGTCAAATTTCCATGCGAGAACTGCACACACCGCTAGGATGTACGAAAAAAGGAGTGAAAAGAGGAAAAGGAAGAGAAGAAAATGGAGTAAGTAGAATACGACGGGGATGCAGATGTGGAGGATGAGGAGCAGCAGATGTCGGATAGGATAGGCGAAATCGACTGGCGGTTTCACGCGAAGAGTTTTGCGAATGAAATAGCAGAGCGGATACGCAGTAACGTTATCCGAGCCGAGACGCGCGCAGCAGTTGAGAAAAAGTTTTCATCTTGTCGTTCAACATGTAAATTTGTTGGTGAAGAAGTTAGCGTAGTTTCGAGTAGTGGAGAGAAGTTTTCTTCTTCGACAGAAAGAACTCTTTTTCTCTTTGCTCCCTGGGAGTTCGAACTACCACTACTAACACTTCCGCCTCTGGTGCATTGTGCTTCAGAGTTTTCGTGTTCCGCAACGCAACGTCTATGGCCATTAACGTCGATTGATATTTACCCTTTACGATCTCCGTACTGCACGTACATTCTATAAAAGGAAAGTAGTTGTATATTGTTGTTAATGCTTTATTTGTCGTGCCTAGCCTTGCGATCACCGCTCTGACGTTTCCCCCTCGAAGGACCAGTTCACAAGTTTTTCTTGTAATTAACCTTTCTGTAGCTTGTATTAACTTTCACTTTTGTTTATTCACTTGTAATACATCTTTCCTTTGTATTGACATTTGAAAGCATTATCAATTGCCACCTTTTTATAATAGTGTGTAAGTTTTTCGTTCGCCATCAAAATTATTACCACTGATGACCTATTTGCAATGTCTGCTGTTCCACGCGATTAATTGAATTCAAACAATAAATATTGTACAATATGTAAAATGTACAGAACTGTTTAGCTAAAATAAACGATAAAAATTAAACTAATTGAATGGGACAAAACTACGACACAATATCGGAACAATGTATGAATTACAACTTTACATATACTGATAATAATTTCTATGATTTTTGTAATAGAAATGCGTGTATTTAATAATTACTCTCGTTAAATGGTTGTTCAGTTTATTGTTTTTTTGTCTGTTTACACAGTTATGCAGTCTCTTTTTTATCTTCAAGTTTGAACTGTAGAGACTTTATCATCGTGTATAAGATCCTCGTGCCATATTCCATTTCGTCATAGCGTCAGGAGACATTGAATTGCGTGATCAACTGAAAGTAAACTCTTGCTACAAGTTTTTATATTACAATTCAATGATCTTCTGTAGAAAGTTATTGTATACAGTGTCATTTGAAAGAAATTTTGTATGAAATTTTAGGTACAATACTCAGTCTGTATTACCTTGGTTATTAATGCTTCTATTTCCATTTCCGCTAATCTTCTACCAATGCAGGGTCTCGCACAGTGGCTAAAGGGCATCCATACGAACTTATTAATCTTCACAAATTCTGGATTTGAGCGCAGCCACTTTTCTGGTCTAAATTCTTTTGGATTTGGAAAGTGTTCCTCTAGGTTTGACATCTTCTTGTGGCAGAGAACAATCCTCGTCTGTTAAAGGAGCAACAATAGGCATAATAAAATGGCTCTTATCAAAGTGTTATTGTTCGTACCCAAAAATAGTCTGGGGTACGATGACTTTTCGTAGATAACCAAGTGTGCTTTGAAACAAAATGAAAAGCAAACGTTATAAAGCGTTTTCCTAATTTCCGTTAACTCTCAGCCCCTTAGGAACCCGGTAACCGGAAACGACCGTGTTGGCTATTGAAGTCCGTTGGATCGCGGGGGCTGTATTCGTAGGTGTAATCCTAAAAAAATAAGAAGTAGAAGAAGGGATTCTTACCCTCGACGGACAGTTCTACGCGAGCCCTTAAATTTCACAGCCGGGTATTTTATTTGCATAGAAATTACAAGTAGCCCGAGCCATAAAAACATTCCGGGATTCAGATACGCCATGTGGGTCTACCAACTCGAATTGAACGCGTTCTCATTTCTAGGTTCTTATGATTCAACTTTCCCTTGAGAAGATCACGACACTATGACTTCCCTTCCCAAATCCCCAATACAATTAATATAAAGCAGCGGACTGTATTGGACCGAAACAGCGTAAATTCGGAAAGACAAGTTAAACATTCGGAATTGTATTTTGGTGGAAGACTTGAAGCAAACAGCTACGAGAGATGTAATAACGAGTTTTAACAATACAAGATACCAGTGGAAGGGGACGTTTTGAAATAGGAAGTTTCTTGAACCTCAAACGCATACCTCAGCGCCTCCTTGATGCAAGTTTTCAAGTACACCAACTTTTCAGTGTTCTCAGCGTCGATCTGCGTCTGGGGAACAATTTTCATCAATTCCCATCGCAAATTATCCTGTTTGTCCGGGTTCATCGCGAGGTAATACAAAACCCTGGCTGCGGTTTGTGATGTCTGCGAAGGAGACGTTACGCAGTTAGGGACGTGAGCCAACGGCGGTGATGTCAAGACTACACTCGAGGGGTTCAACATTCTGAACTTTTGTGAAGGATACTACGGCGGCAGAGTCCTACCACGAGGAGCGAACGTTTCTCCGTTCCAGGACACTGAGCTTTCTCAAGAAGAGGCTTCTTGAATGCTAAGCAGCTAGTTTCTGACGGAGGAAGTGTCTCCTTTGAATAATGGTTGAAGATATAAGGAAAGGATTCGCGGTGTCTATTCCTCCCTGAATCATATCCAATGCCATGACGCAAGCTATTTTCTTGTCGATGCTAATCAGTCTTTCTAAGACATTTTGCTCGCCCTCTTCTCTCTTCGGATTCTTTTCAATCCTTTCGAAAGCCTCGCTGATTAGTCTCATGCTCAACCTGGAGTTAACTATTACTTTTACCTGAAGGGTGAGGTTTTGATAGTGACTTAAATGAGACTGGATTCGCGACGGTATGCAATAAAAAATTCTGGAGGAAAACCATTCTCCAACCCTACTCGTTGAAATAGTCCAATGTAGAGGCGAATTTTTTTCATTTCTTATTGTTGATCCAATCATATAAATTTGTTATCACGTCTAGCTGATAAAACAATTCAAACCAGTCTATAACTGTATTAAATAATTGTTGCAGCTTTGATTCAGGTGCGAGATCGTTTGTGAGACATCCAAATCTCTTGTCAAAGACCACCACTACAATTCCTATTGTAAAAAAACCAAATAAATTGTATCTGGTTACACCTGCACATCTGAAAGTACGTAACAAAAAATAACATTAAAAATATCTATCTATACTGAGACGCTCGTCATAATAGCATCCTGACTCCATTAAAAGATACTCTTGCTGTACTGAAACTACATTTTTAATAAACAGAATCTCACGAATGACGCTGAGACGGCTGTGCAGTAAAATCATGCGAATTAGTTTATTTTAATGAAACATCTTCGCAGCTTTTGCTCTGCGAAAATGGGGAAATATGAAAATCTAGTAGTTGTAATTGAACACCCGAACAAATATCCGCATTGTTCACGTAATAGGTATATACATTTCTAATATCCATGAATGTTTTTGCCTAATTGACCCATATATTTTCATTTTCACCTTTAAACCCGAGATTTTTACGACCCAACCTGTCCCGTTCATTGCAATGCAAAAATATTGACTGGTTACGAAGAATCAATCTTTCCACGAGAAAAAGCATCGTTTCCATGAAACGATTCTGGTAGTGCCTGGAATGTTTCGTGAAAGAACAATGAATAATATTTGGTAGAGCCTAAGATCACATAATTAATATTCATTTATTCATTGTTGTGTCAATTGTGCACAAAAAAAGCATCGTAGTATATGAATGTACTCTGGTAACCCTGGATTACGATCCATATTGAAAATGACATTTTTATTGCAAAAAAATGTGGTGTTACAATCGTTCCTTAAAATGTATTAAATTTTGCTATGTTTAAACCTCTATTTGAATGGAACGATTTAGAATCATGTAAATTGAAGAAATACTCAGTTTTCCTTGAATATGAATTTAGAAAAGTAGTTAGGATGGTTCGTTGGTTTGATTTGCCGGTTTTAAACGGTACGTCCACGTGCTTTGTCTGCCCTGTTTCTATCGGTTTTATTGCTACAGCTGATAGTTGCTGCTATAGAATAACTATCATCACGAGTCAGCTGACTGGTAGAAACTATTTCAATTGGTAATGACCTCACTAAATTAAGACACTCTGAAGGATTGGAGTTCCTAGAGTTAGTGTTTGGTCTGTGTGATTTATGGATTGGTCGATTAGACAAAAAATTGGAAGAAATAGGAATAAGATTCCAGGACACTCTCTGAGTGACGTGATGTGTGTTATTGCGTGAGACTATGATCATATCCTGATATATGGAACGAGAACGAAATTTAGTTGTAGAATCTAAATGTTTCTTTGCTCGAGTATTCAATATTCGTTTTATGTAAGCTAAGTACTCTGGATATGAATGAACTGTAATGTGCACCTGATTGTTTATGATTAGACTCATCGGCTTACCCCCGTATAATCCAAAAGAGTTGTTAGTGTGATTTGTGGATTCTTATAGATTGGTAGATGATGCAATGTAGATACAGTGATTATGTACGTCAGGACTCTCTGTCAGATGATTTTGTGATAGGGTTTGGTAAATGATAGTAATTGATGATGATGCACATAACTCGGAGAACAGAATCGCCAGGTATGCTTCCACTAAGTTCAGTGTTTAGAACTGATTTGAACACTTGAATTTAATAGGAATTGTATAATTTATGGTAAAGAGCAAATTAACTGTTTAACTAGAGATAGAAATCGTGACTTTGAAATAGCGAATCTCGATTGTGTGCTTCGACCAACAACGAACGGACAGCAAGTCTCACTTCACACGAATCAAACTCTAAGCGTCAAAAAGAACTTTAGACTCGTCAAAACGAACTGAACTTCGGGTCTCTGCAACCCTATTTAATACTTCTACTTCTTAACCCTTCCATTACTTAGTCTGAATGTTAATTGGTTACTAATTCCCCTTCTATTAATTAATTAACGAATCAGTGAAAAGCGCTTATCCATCTATTGTAGCATACCTGAGTCCTCCGATTCTCTACCTGAAACCTCGAGAGTGTTACCTTTCTCGAGAAGTTTCAGGATTATTTTTTATGGAGACTACATGAAATTGATATAACAAATTCCGATGAAACATAATATGTGAATAATGGATATAAAATAATATAAAATATGAAATGACATAACAATGTCCAATCATATATAAAGAATTAACATGATCCGTAAAGTTGGATTAATATAAAATATGATTTGTATAACATCTTCTAATTATATAGCGGAAGGAACATATTTCATAAAATGTCAATTACAATATGTTCATGATATGAGATGATTGAAATTATAAGCAGAATATAAAGTAAAGCGAAAGAAAAAATTATAAAGGTTGATTACATGTATGATTACTTAAATGATACAGTAGTATAGATATAGTTTGGGGTATGTAATGTGTATAGTGTACCTACGGACCGGGGCATAACAATATGTGCGGGCTGGCCATAGGTATCAATGACTATGTGTTTGAATAGATGGGCTGTGTATATGTATAGGACGACTGAGACGTAATAGTGGATTACTCGAATGCCCCCACTCAGTGATTCAGTGATAATAAGGCAACAATACCCTACCGTAAATTTATTGATACATAAATAACAGTACGATCATGCAGTAGACGGTATTTTAGTCCCTTAACTGGCATGAACGCATCGGTACATCAAGGAAAAGTCTGGCAAACACTGGCAGTAAAGCATGGATGCGTCAAAATGACTTGCTGATAAAAATGATAATAAATATTTCTTGAACATAGAAATCAATGTTCTTAAGTACGTTATAGGGGTTTTAGGGGTCGCTGATTATGAATTTCACATTTGTTTTGCATAATTTATTAATGCAAAAAAGGTATGACCAATCTAAAGTGGCAGAAATATGTGAAATACATTTTTTTAACTTAAAACTTGGTATAGGGCTGACCGGGTTGGTTGTAACATTTTTCAGAAACTTCCAAATATATCACGATGTTTATGATTGATTTTTATTTTGTTTAGCACAGATGACGTAGAAACTATTTAGGATTATTACATTACAGATAAAAATGTATTTTCTGCGACAGTAATTTCTAATTTTCTTTTTAATTTCATCAGATGTGATGTTACTTTTTACCCCAAATTGACTACTATAACAATTGTCCAGATAATTTCTAAAATGCTTCAAGAGATAAAAAAATATAGTCCGGAGAGTGTGAATTAACACATTTAAGGTTTAACGAAACGAAACATGTGAAAAAAACATCATGAACTTGGGTTGTAAGAAAAAAATATTATAATATGTCGGAAATAAATACTTATGTGGACTCCGAAAAGCGACTTGCACACATCCACCCCCAGAGGCGACGGACGTGCAACTGTTGGTGGGACAAGGGTGCGCAGGGGTCTAACGATCGTCTTTTGTTTTAAGGTAACGGATCTATCTTTTTACTTTTAGAAACTAGAGGCGCCGTTACAACATACTCCTATTACAACTAGCCCCGGTCTCTCCTACAGGGGTCGCTGATGACGAATTTGATATTATTTTTATAACTTCGAAATAGCTGATCCAATATGGCGGACCAAAAAGGTTGAAAAATCCAAATAATGACTCAATCGTCGAAAGACTGTGTTCATTGGGTAGCGAAATATGAATTTAATATTTATTATGTAAAATAAGAAATTACCGTTTCAATAGTCGGTCTATGAGTGATTAAAAGGTAATATTTATTTGTGAATTGTACGAGTTTTTTTACTCTTACCTCCGGGATTAGCTGATAAAACCAAATCAAATAATATTAAATTCGTAATCAGTAACCTTGAAAACGCATAGGAAGACAGTATTTCGACGATTGAGTCACTATTTGGATTTTTAACATTCTTGATTTGCCATATCGAATTTCATAAAATTAATAACAAATTCGTAATCAGCGACCCCAAAAACGCTTAATACCAATTTTTGGTAAAAATCCGAGAACTTTTTTTTCTGTGCTAAAATTGGCCACAACTAGCACTCTGAGCTCTGTCAGTTAAGAGGTTAATCAACTGTACCGCATACGCATTAAATACGGGACTACGAAGATCTGCAATGTGGTATATGTATATTGCACAACACTTATGTACTATAAATGTATTCAGAGAATGATAGAGTTGAATCGTTTATCGCTTTGGCTGCTTAACCTTTTGCAATTAATTGCCTATCGTGCAACCTAAATAGAATTTCAGGCAACCTGTTGCAGAATTACCTGAAGCGAGCGTACTAGCGAATCTCGCGTTATTCGACGTTAGTTGCTTTAGAAACAGCATTATTTTGAGAGAAAATCATAATGCACCCGGCGGCCAGAAAAGAGCCATCGCCATAATGAAAATTTTTTGTAAAAACCAGCTCAATATTTCATTGACCAAGGTAAAATGAATCCGGCGCATAACCCCCTCCTAAACGAACCGATCGATATACTCTTTGGGGATGAAAACTAAATTAAGGAGAACCGTAGCTGATGTGAGGACTTCGTTAGTTCAGCAAGTATGGTACAACAAAATTGGAATGCGAAATTATTGAAATGTTGGAAAATTAACTTTACAGCGCTTTCGAGTAATTATTATTATTTAATATGATATTGTACTCACACTCGAGCGCCCACTTATTCAGCTCGTTACGGAAGTTAACGGGCACCTCGTTGTTCTCCTCTCGAATGTATTTGATCCTGTTGGAAGAGATACGAACGTGAGGAATATAATGTCGCAGAGATTAATTATTCTTGAAGCAAATGTTGCCTCCGCTTGGAATAACATTATTGGGGCTTGTCTTTTTCACGAACCTCTCAGACAAAATCATTCACTACCTTGTCGATACTATCCAAATAGAGCCTGGCCACTTGAGGCTTCATCAGCACCTGGTTAACGACCTTCCTAAATTTGTAACACTCTTCGTGCTCCCTGGAAGAAGGTTAGACACGCCCGTAGCCACTGGGAGGGTCGAAATCACAGTATTTCGAAGTAAAAAAAAAGGACATTACGTGATTAAAAGACCGTAGACACCCTCGTAAAAGTTGTTCCGTAGGTCCCTTCGGTAGCGTGCAAGGCAGGCAATATCACAATGGCCATGGACCAACATTTTTATAAACCTACAATAAGCAACGTAAACGAGCGTGTTAGCTTTGTCACAAATATATTGTAGAATTGATCCTGTCTCTGTTAGCCTCTGCAGTACAGGATTAGTGAATGCTTTCAAGTGCCTACACGAAGTAATTTCATAATATAAATCAGAGAGCTTTAGTCCATCCATTTTAATGTTTCACCTTTTTTGAGTGACGCAGCCAAAGCGCCGTTGGTACTTTTATTAATACTTGACGGGAGCGTTAGAAATTTTCGTAAATCTCTCGCTCATCTAACTAACCCCAGACGTTGTCAGGCGAATAGAGCAGACATAAAGATGCGACTGTAGCCAACTTGAGTAAAGGAAGAAAAAAAAGAGGAAGAGAATGGAAGAAGAAAAGGATCGAGAGAGTTAGACGGAACCGGAGAGGAAACCCTGCTATACTAGTGGCTGTCGGTCGCGGTCGGCCGGGTAAAAAGAAGGGAAAATTTGCTCGTTCAGAGGTAAAATTAAACCGAATAGAAAAGTATTGACTTGGAAGGCTGAAGCGTCAGCGCGACGAAGTGAATTCAACCGTAGCGGCTCGTCTGCCCTGGATTAAAGTCATTCGAGATTATCACGCAGTGCAAAGGAAAGAGAAAAAGCAAGTCTGCGTTCACTCTAGATCTAGTTGGCGATCACATCATTTGAGGACATTTCGTCACTTCTTATAGAGTTAACATGGGATAGATGCCTCACGAGGATAGATGCCCCACGAGTATAGATGCCCACCCCTCTTTATTTCTTATATTCCAATACGATTGATCTAATAATGCCATCTAATTATTATAGTTTGTATATTTAGGAACATAGAGACAAAAAATTGACCTGTCATTGCATTAATTGTATATTTATAACATTTATAAGATGAGCCCACTGCTTCTTGTTAATTTCAGTTCAATTTTGGTCCTGTATAATAAGGGTTTAAAGATGTTTTATGAAGAAATTCGAGGTGAACGTTATTTTATCGAAAAGCGAAGAGGTTAAATTAAAAATAACATTCATTATGATATCATTTTATTTCAAGGTTTTAAAATAATATTGGTAGGACATCTATCCCATGCTTTATTTTGTGTCTTAGGTGTCTTAGGTTAGATACCGCAGTGGTAAATGAGAATAGATGTCCCCAACTACCTACTGTAACGACGCTCAATACGCAGCGAGAAGGACAAGGTTAGACCTTAGACCCAGTGATTCGTAGATAGGTTTGTTCAAGATGAAAAAAGACTGCTTCAAATACTTCTTTCTATATCTATGTTTCTATTCTATGTTTTATGCTATTCTGCAAAGGATATCACAATTAATACCCGTGAACAATTACATTTTTAATAAGTAGTTGAGGTCCTAACCTCAGTTGTGTCACATCGTTTCCTAATCACTTATATAGGGCATCTACGCTCGCATGTACGGGCATCTATGCTCGCATGTATGGGCATCTATTCCCGAGAATGATAGAAACTAAAAACATTATTTTTCTCAAAATAATAGTTTTTGTTTAGTAGAAATGACATTTGTTTATAATAGGAATTATTCATTTATATACATTTATTCCTTTTATTTAGATTCTAGCACAAATTGATATTACTGTAGACTTTATTTACCTTAGGTAGGGCATCTATCCCATGTTTACCCTACTTCTCCACAGAGAGCGTTTGTGTAAATGGATTTATATAGAAATGTCGCAGTATTAAAAATAACGTCGACCATACCCGCTCTGCACAAAGACTTGTCGTGGACAAATTATGCTACTCTACTGACCAGATACATGTTCTTTAGTATTTATCATAAATGCTTGTGTTATTATACAAGGTATACAAGTTTTGAAACAGTTTCTATTAGGGTACATTATTCTTTGAAATAAAAGCTGTCTTACAACTTTTTGATAAAACCTCGTTTACTACAGTAAAATCTCGATTCTCGCTTCTATTCATTCGAACCTGATCGATTGACAGCTCTTTCGATTGTGGGCGGGGACTTCCTAGTTTCATACAGAAGGAGCATAAGGCTACCTATGGGGCTCGGCTGTTACTGATATTCCGAGACTAGTATGGAGTCCGCCTGGTACTAACGAATTTTCAAATTTACTGATTACGATCCTGTCGAACTGAAAAGCAGAACTGCATAGTTTACGAAGGAGCGCAAAGTGCACTACCCTAACTGTCGCCTCTTGGGTCACGATTTATGACCGAAATCCAGATTCTATTGTAATCGCAATTTACGTTTTATCACAGTTATTATAGTGAAAATCAAGATAACTTCAATAACCAAAAACTAACTCTGACAGTAAAGATATAAATGACACATCATTAAGTCTATTTTAATTCACACGCACCGCAAGAAAGTAAAAAGTATATACAGGGGTTTATTAAAACAAAGGAAGTTCTAATCTCGAAAAATAATGAAACAATGGGAAAAATGAACTGCTTATTTCAAAGCCTTCTGAAATCTTTGGGCGATAATACATACGAAATAAATACATGAAAATGTAAATTTTAACTAGTTATTTCCAGCGAGAATAATCACGAACCATCCTGTGCAATCATAACCTGCGAAGGCTTGTCACTAAAGTACGGACGTCGTTGAAGTCAATGGCTAATATAAACGAGGTTCAAGTGAGGAAAGAACTAAAAAAAAATAAAGAGAAAAATGAAAAACAAAGAAAGACGTTCTTAAGCCACGAGTCAACCGGATTTAATTTCGCAAAATTAAACTGAACCTGGGCGCTTCCTCATGGTCTAGGATCTCCAAAGCGGTCAGAACGAAGCTTTTTACCTCTTAGTAACGCGCACTTTGTACTTTATACTCGCTACAGAGTGTTCTGCTGGATTTAAATGACGTTTCAGCAAAGCGCGGAGAAAGAGGCTCCGTGGTGAAAATTACCTGCTCTTCAAATTGCTTTGAACAAGCTTGTACGCGAGCAGATATTATTACGTATCAATCCACTCTTTAGATTTGTAATCCGCAGCTCAGGTCTCATTTCGGTTAATCTTCCTTTCAAACGTCAATATTTTTTAATCCACGAACAGAATTCAGGCTGATTTCGATCCTCGACGTAATTGCATTCGATATGCCGTACATATAGACAAAGTACCGTACTACAAAATCCATGAGAAGTTGAAGGGACTTATATACATTAATTGCAAATCCTAAAAAGATAATTCCTCGACAAAGAGATTTACGTCATCGACTACTATACATCCATATAGTTGGCCATATTTCATCCTTCATTCTAATCAATATAACGAGAATTTTGTAAGCACCAGCAAACACAATGTAAAAGCTACACATCGGCAATATTAAAATTTCTTACTCAGGGATATGATAGTCACGTACATAAGGTGTTTCATAACTGTCATATGGTTGAATAGGAAATTTCAACATTACTAATATGTAATAGTTTTTGTTTGTTAGGTTTATCAGATTAGTCTGGTCTCCCAAAGATCTAATTTTGTATCATTAAAGAAATAAGAAACAAAATTCAACAATGGTCGACGTTCTATGTGTAGAATGAATTCCGAAGGATCGCTAACAATAAGAACCCATGTAGGGTTGTACAATCTGCCCAAGGTCGATCCAGCACTGGTATTTGGTCTTCCGACGCAGTAAGTCAGTGCTGGCGCGACACTGGAATCTCGTTGGGATGGTCACCTGGGTCCTACGATTGGCTGACGACGTTGGTTGTGATACTGGCGCCCAACGTTGGACCAGCGTTAATCTTTTGTACGGTGCCGATGTTGTTTCTTGACACTGGGCATATGCTGATACGCAATATTCAGTCAGCGCTGTCTAAATCATTATCACTTTCACTGAGTACATGAGCTGTTCTTTTCAACTTTCGACTTTTTTCTCCTGTAATATTGTTTCGACATTGCATACGAAAATACTTCTCCAGCATTGAGGTTATGTAAAAAGCTTCCGACTATAACCACCCGCAGCTCTTCGAGCGCTGCGAAGCCGATCCCTGATTGGGGATGAATTAGGTTGTGTGTAACCATTTACACTGAGTTTGAGTACGCGCAATATAAAACCCATGCGTTGAACTTTTGAATCGGACGAGGAACAAAGAATGGGATGAGCGATAGGAAGAGACGCTTTCATTTACGTTATTTCGTTATTATATGCCAGCCCTAGTGACGATATGCTTTACTTCAATACATGTTCAGATTATATAAAGGTTGATAAACGATGTTAAGTCAACATAGACCCAATATTTATCTGGATGCGATATGCTGAGGTCTGCACTCAACATAGGTTGTGTATTGGCAACCTGAATTTGAACCAGTACCGGCGATCAACAATGGACCAATGCCGGGGCGAGCGTCGCGTATAACACATAATAAAGATTGGCGAAAAGAATAGGGCCACCGTTGCACCAGTCTAGGATGATACTGGCTCAAAATTGGCCCAGCGTTGGTTATCAAGAATCGCATGCCAGTACTATCCCGAGCCTCGGTTTTATTGTCAACATCGGCAAAACCTATATGGGAACGTTCCCCACCCATTTCTACCCTTCTGTAGTCACGATCTACATTTAAGTTTCAACCCCGTTCATATCCGGCACACCTCGTGGTTAAGTGCGAAAGGATGTTGCCCTTGCTGTTGCTTTTTCAGGGCTGATGTTTCCACCCGTCCATCGTCAAAGGGACGACGAGACTCACGACGGATATAAGACCGATCGCTGAACCTATTTCCGCAAGAATACCCAATATCACTGGGGAGTTATTAAATTTGAAAACCGTAAAGTAGAATTTTCCGCAATTCTTCCCTTCGTCCTTTGTCGCCATCTTTACAAACCTTCTCGACCTTCACGGGATCGTAAACGAACACACGGTCAGGTCGTCCTAAGAAACCCGAGAGCTTCGCAAAATTTCCACAGTCTTCCATAAGTTCTTCCATAAAGTTTGTATGATCTGTAACGTAGCGTCCTGAGACGACCCGTTACAAAACCCGCACCTCCACGCACCGTCGACGGACGGCGGTGCCTTTGGTCTCCATCCCTAAGGATTGCGTAGGTACGGGTTTCGGGAGAAGGGAACGGGGGAAAGGGTGGACCGGCGGCGGAGGTACAAGGGCCTTTTGGGATGAGATCCCGCACGGAAGGGGTATCCAACTGCCGGGACTCGCTATCGGTACCTCGGAAACTTTAACCGGCCACGGCTTGCGTGTCTGCGGGGAGGGCGCCGAAGGGGGAATTTGTTTTGGATAGGCCTACCACAGGCGGTGGTAGAGAGCGATTGCCGGGCATCGGCGATCGCGTCGGTAAAATTCGGCTTACCGAGCAGTACGTCTCCTTCCGGGCTCGGGTGACAGCGGAGCTGTCGGGAAAATCGCGAATTGCGATTTTCGAGAGTTTTCGCGGAAGATACGGCTTCCTATTGTAAACGGGTTGCGGATGGTGTGAGTGTGGGTGCGCAGGTGCGTTTCTCCTCGGCCCGACCGAGATGCGGACGGGGCCGATCGCCACCACCCGGGACACCCTTTGTTGGATTAGCAATGGATTATAGGATAGCCGAGTTTTCGGTAAGTACCGCGCTAGCGGTTTTACTTAGAGAACATCCCGCGAGAAAGGATACCCGAGGGGGAGTGGTGCGGACACGCGGATGCCTAGGAGGCTCACGGAAGTCGGAGCGCATCCTCCCGGAGAAGGAGAGACTCCTCTCCAACGAGACCTGTTAGGACAGCTATTCGCGCCGCAATGGGATTCGCGGCATCGCATAGGAACCCCGGGATAGGGACAGGTCTTGGGCAGGTTAGCTAACACGGCCCGGGACGGCCGAGGGCCGCTGTTAGGGAGCACACTGTACGCGACGAGAATCGTATTGTAAAACCATCGTTTATTAGGATGTAATAAACGAAACGGTACAATACCCACTGTGTGATTATTTTGTGCGCCGAATCGACGACTCCAGAATTTTCTCTCCTCGTCCCCATGTTCCCCTCTACCATTTTCAGTGCGCTGAGGCTGAGCCGCCGGGAAGTTTGGGAAATCGGCTGTGGTCACAGATCATTCGTTCAATTGTAATATTAACCTAAAACAGAAAAAAGACACATAATTTAATAAGGTCTTGCTTTATCACCCTTCCCTTAGGGTTAATGAAATTTCCGGTGGCTTTCGATACAACCGCTTTAAGCCACTCGTAAAGAGGTTGATCGATGTTACTCGAATATTTCAGAGGAAATTCGTGCCGCTATCTCGCCGCTTACACGAACGTCACGCGCAATTTATAGTCTCCAGATTGGCAGCCTGGTTAAATATAGTACACAGGTATAATGCTTGACACCTACCGATGAGCGGCAAAAATCTGTGAAGGTTCCCGATCAAGGGTAGAGGCTGGGGTCTAGGAATTTCTTCCTAGAGTTTTACATTCTCTCACGTCACGACTTTCTCTGCACTCGAATCCTTTTTCTCATGGACGACCGTGGGACATGCCGTGCTCTGGAATCTCGACTTTTTCCAGCCACGCAGCTGAATTTTCTGCTTCGCGAAATGCAACTTCTCTTCCGACACAGTGAACAGATATTACCACGCGTGGTTTCGACTCACATTGATACCAGTGCGTACGAAAATATTACACTGAGATAGGCCGTTCCAACAATCTCATCTCTTGCAATTTGAATGTAACAGAAAAATAAATCACCCGTGACATCAGTAGGTACCTACTTCCGTTAGCTTCGTTCCCGAAGGGCTTCGTGTTTCCTGGGCCAACCCGTCACTAGGGATGGGAAGGGTCAAGCTCATTATAACTCTTGACCTCGTCCCTGTAGAATCCCTGGCAACCATTCAAGACGTAAAAAAAAAGAAAAATATTGGTAAAACTACCGTTACTCTTTATCAACGGATAAATTATCAAGAGGTACACGGACTATTTAATGGTTAGGCAAATTATTTATTAACGTTAATTATCGTTATATTTTCGATGCAAATCGGAAAATAATTGCAAGGCATTGAATACTTTGTCGCTGTTTATTCTATAAAGAGCAAAATAATACTTGCGATCGCAAGTACTCAGTAGTGTAGGTACATTAAGCGTCGACAAATACGCCCAGGGGCGTTGATAAGAGAAGCTAAAGCGAATCGATAGACACAAGCACAAATCTACTGGATATTCACAACACAGCTAATACCAATTCCAGTTCTGGACTGATTAACAAGTAATATCGTATTTATGAGCTATTAAATTGTATTATGATAATCGTATATCTGCTGGAGCTGAGTGAGCCTATCGATTAAACATGCAGTAGTCTCAGGCATTCCTATGTATTTGTATTTCTCGTTTATTTTTTTTATGCATTTAGATTGAGATACTCGAACGCTACTGCGAGATAGCTAGAAGTGTTGAACTACTGTTAGGTAGTTACGAGCAGATTAATCGATTCGCTAGTAATTGCGAGTTTAGAAGTTTCTAGGTATCGGGAATTTCGAGATGGGCTATCCGCCGGCAGAGAGAACGGCCGGAAATGGTACCCCCTAATTGTCACATAATTTGGCTACGCGGTCGCCATAAATGTTCGTAAATTGCCATTTTAATTGGAACACACGGAGAGAGCCAAATGATCGAGTACCCAGTACGCACGCCGCTCTGTGCCCGACGAACCTTATCTTAACTGCCGATAAACTACGAAAGTACGATAAACCGGCACGCATGACGCATTATTCAACCTTTAGTAAAAAGTCGGCTTTAATTACTTTATACAGATGCGTATGGAAATGTGTTGCATAGCATGACGGGAGTGTAGTACTTAGCACTTCTCTAGAGACTGCGTAGTCGTTCTTGTTTTTTTATAGATTTTTTATAGCTGGAAAATGACTTTCCTAATTAATACATATTCAAATTGGCAAGTTGCATCAAGCACACTGCTAAATTCATATGCATTTCAACACCGATATTCCCAATTAATAGTTATTTTTACAAATTTAATATTCTATACACGCTTCAACAACAGTGATAACGAACAAGTTTTTTTAGGTGTAAAAAGAGTAACTACAGAAGTAAATATAACATATTTTTGGATTCAGATGAAAAATTCTAGAATTTAATTTACACGTTCGTTAGTAGTTTTTGAAATATTTTTTTATTCATTATTCATACTAAACTGACACCTTGTATTTTGAACATGAATTCTTATACAACCAGTCGTAATCAGAAAGCTTACTATCCGTGCAATAGCTGCTATAATGTTACATACTAAATGTTTGACGTACGTACACCCATGTCCAGTATTTATTGAGAGCGTATTGAATTTCACAAATACGCGATCATCTCACCATATAATAAACTTACGTAGAGACACCGATTCAATTGCAGTAAGTACGTATCAAGAATTCATAGAGCAAAGTTAAGTATTACCGCAAACTTGGAGCAAAAAACGTTTGTGTAAAACAAATATAAAAATACCATACACGAATTCTTTCCGGTCGTACCACCCGGATATAAAATTATAGAGGTACCATCGCACGTCATTTATCTACCGTTTGCGACCAAGACAATAGATCACCTACAGCTTCGAATAATCGATCAAGACGGAGCCTTGGTGAATTTTCAAGGAGAAATCATAACGATAAGACTGCATGTCAAATCAATGTGATAATGTGAATCGTTTATAACAGAAAGATTGACAGTGACTATAATAGTAAGCCGGTATGCCAAGAAGGAATTAATCATCGACCGCTTCTCGAAGCGCTAACACGTCAAAACGTGTTATTTCTGAAAAATCTGGGACTCAAGGTCACACCAGTCGGAAGAGGAGAGTAAAACGTTCGTTCTGTTGCATTCTTTTCATCTGCTGCGTACCGATTTTTCCATAGAGGAAGAAACGTTGAACGTTCAGACACCTATCATCTTCGATGAGTCTATAGCGCACTGTGAAACGCATACGTACCAGCCTTACGCCTCGTCAACGTTCAACGAGAGTGACCAGATTCGAATCTCTGTTTAACACCAAGAACTATGTATACTCGAAGATCGTTCGCAGATCTTTGATTGATTTTTGCTTGGAAACAGATATGGCATAAGTGTGGGAAAAATCAATTTCAGACCTGGGATTGATTTCCTTGTTTTTTCATGTACAAATTCTGAACGCAACATCCAAAATTAAAGATTGTAAATATTGAATTACATTGATAGTCTATTATGTACAATACATGGCTTTTAAAAATTCTATCTATTCATTATTCAATACATTTACGGGTTGAATGACATAAAGTGTTAGCATCTCGAATTTGCACCATGAAATACGTTGTAATTAAATTTTGTATCGCTTGCTAATATTTCTTTCTCTGACTCAACGCATTGTTGTACGAAAAAGTATTGTATACCTTCCACCATCGGAGGAAAAATACAGAAAGCCTTTTTTTTCAATATATTCTACTTAAGTGATCCCATATCTGGAATTGATCTTTCCCACATTTATGCCATATCCGTTTCCAAGAAAAGATCAATCACAGATCTATGAATGATCTTCAAGTATCCCAATTCTACACCGATTTTCAGCAGATCTGATATTGATCCTTCCCAGATCAAGCACACGTTGATTATCAGTTGTGGGATAGTCTCATTTGCCATTCATGAAATACACATTAAAAATGAGATCTCATTGATCTATGCTACACAGCAAAATTGTTACTCGGGAGAAGCTCGTTGCACTTACATGGAAAGCTGGTCAAGTAAGATGGTTCTACAGCGACTGCGAGCACGATACTGGTCAATAACGCCATTTGTCATCACTCCGAAGAGATTCGCTACGAAATGAATGCTATAGAAATCGATCGAAACAAGAACGTTGGTCTTACGAGTCTCATGAAGGCTTACGATTCCCTGACTTCTCGTCAACGCTTATTGATGGAGAACGCTGGCTGGTTCGACGTTAAAGAACAGAAGAAATTTACCAATGCAACCGGATACTTCGACCTATCCATACCGCTAAGTATGATACTGGGCTTCGCTGAATATTATCGCAAGCTCGTCGTTAACGTTAAACACGAGATGATTCTGACAAGAGCTAAGAGTGGCACCAATGCAATTTTGGAAACCGCTCCGGAAAAATGCAAAGTCGTAATTCAAAAATTGGAATGCTTGATACCATACATGAAGGTCTCGGATCGACGAAAGATAGAACTGCCGAGATTCATCGAGAAGGATGCACCCATCCTTATGAGTTTTCGGACCTGGGAACTGTACAAATATCCTCTACTCCCCACCACTTCGAAACACTTCTGGTCCGTTAAGACGTCGAGTTAGTTGGAAAAACTCTCGATATGTCATACTAGGCTTCCAGCCGAGTAGAAACAAAAAAAAATAAGAACGCGAGTAACTTTGACCACTGCAACGTCAGAGACGTGAAGATCTTCTTGAATTTACAACGTTACCCCTGTGGAAACCTGAACTTTGACATTGATCATAATCAGTTCGCTCTGCCGTACGAGATGTACACGTACTTTCAAGCTACGTACTACGGCAAGAATCCTAAACATTGCTGAAAAAGAATGATTTTCAGGAATATGCTCCACTAATCGTCATCGATCGCTCGAAACAAAACGAATTCCTTTAAATTCGGACCAGTCGACATTCGTCTTGCATTTGAGGCAGAAAACCATTTCCCTGCCGAGCATCAGCATTCTGTTTGATCCTGTACGACCGTATCGTTGAATACAACCCGATCAGTGGTGGGATGAAAAAATTGGTATAAGAACGCTGAGATCATCTCTCCCTACGCAGTTCATCAAAATAAAATTTATCGTAGACGTACAACGATTTAAGAAACCCTCGAACCAATTTATGTTGAAGGAGCTGGCTGTGATTTCAGTCAGCAACGATGTCTCCGAGCCTTCAACATTTGTTTCAACCACCTTATCGGTGAAAGTGTTTACCCGCCAAGTCCAAGAGCATGAATTTGTGGTTGAAACGCAATTTTCATGGGCTATCCTTAAGCACAGGCGATGTATCTTACAATCACGCTAAAAAAAATTTCGAGCTGTTTCAAAATGCCTCTAGGATTTATGTAAAAGGATTGGAGAAGAATTGGTTAAAAGACATCGTAGGATAATCAGAACGCATTGTGGACCTGGGAGATATAAATTGTCCTTCGCTGCGAAAGTTGTGGAAAAATGTACTCACCCGATATTCACACCAGCATGCTCCCCATTTCCAGTGTTCAACCGAAAACATTAAATTGTTAAGGAATTGCTCATTCGAATGAGGAATATAGTTTTTGATTACGAATAAAGACATAAGATAAAGAAATAATCAGTTGTATATTTATTTTAAAGATACATAGTTATAAGAGCACGAGTATAAACGTTTACAAACATTGAAATTCAATCTGATTGTACTACCCGCCGAGGTAGCGCATGAGGAGTTGATTCTCGTCAGCAGCACGCACCATGTTTTGAAACAGATCGTTCCCGAGTAAAAATTATAAAGTATGCGGCATGTCTGCGGTTGGTCACTCAGAAGTATAGCTGAAGTATAACCAATGATACTATTGTATACTACGATTGTACTTACCGGGAGTAACAAAAGTATAGCTTACAAGGCTGAGTATAGCTACAGTATACCATTCAAGTATAGAAAAATTCAGAGGCCACGAGTTCTTCGTCATAATTTTTGGAGTTCAGAAGTTCTTCGTCATGGTTTTAGAAGTCGAAGTTTTCCTCGTCATAGTTTTCGGAGTCCAGGAGTTCCTCGTCATAATTTTAGAAGTCGAAGAGTCATCTAAATGTTGATGAAGGAATCTCTGTCCAGAACTGTCAGAGTTATACTACTCATATCTACTCCGATAATGGGTCCAATTTTATAGAGTCCACTAGGGAACTCAACGAGATTTACGAATTTTTGAAAAAAAAGGAGAGACCGAGATATCAAACAAACTGGGTGCACAACAAATCACGTGGCATTTTATCCCACCTAGAGCTCCGCGTTTTGGAGGTTAATGAAAGGCTAAAGTGAAGAGCATAAAAAGATACCTTATGATAACACTTGAGAACCTCCTTTACACGTTCGAGGAGCATTATACTTTGCTCATGGAAATAGAAACTGCACTAAATTCTAGACCGCCAACTCCATTATCTTCTGATCTTAATAACTATTCAGCTCTTACTCCATCGCACTTTCTAATTGACGATTCACTGTAACAACATGCTGAGAGACAATATGTAGATGTACCTGATAATTGCTTAGATAGATGTCAACATTTACAGAAATTGAAGCAACACTATTCGAAGCGCTGACATAGAGGATATTTACAGCAGCTGCAGACCAATACCAAATGGTCAACGGTAAACCGGAACATAGAAGTCGGTACTCTAGTCCTACTTATTGTAGACAACTTACCTCCTCTTCAGTTGACAATGGCCGCCTAATAGAAGTTCACCCAGGCGACGACCAAATAGTTAGGGTAATTACGGTTCAAACATCATCTGCAATTTATAAAAGAGTGGTTAAAATACTGTGCGCTATCAAGTTTCGGATGTCGATGGAACAGCAACATTTGCAGATGTCCAGCACATCCGGTTTCGAATTTGAATGCATAAGACATGACCACATAATGACATCCGGTCTATTTTAATGTTCTATATTTTTCAGTTCAACCTAAAAAGATGTTGAGTTTTTTATGATAATCGTCGTCAGGGAGACACGCCATCTCTTGGCCTTTTATTACATCATGAAAAAGAATCAAATGCCATCTAATTTCATCGTTTGAATAATTCATAATTTTATGTGAAATTACGTTACGCTGAAGATGTTTCCCGGCACATAAGTCGTATGCTAAATTCTATTAACAAGTAAAGATTTTCTGCTGATGAGTGTCAGTAAATAAATGTTATTCTAAAAGTTTATAACTAATTTTCATATTAATAATCCTTAAAAAAAATTCAAAAGCCCAATTAAAGGATGCTGACTGACCGTCCGCGCGGAACCAACGACTATCCGCACATTGCACGCAACTACTAAAGTATTAACTTATTTATTCGTATAAATGAATTCTTTGAACCTATTGTTATGCCTACGTTAATATATTTTAATGAGATGCGTGATAACCGTCATTGGTTATGAATGCAGCTAATTTTTCGTTCCCGTGGAATTATTTATGAGAGCTTAAATATTGTATATTTCAATATGGTATTATCATTCATATCAATTCAGATAACTCAGAGCTTAGGATTGTCTATTGGGAATTATTATTTATATAATTGTTATGAAAAATTCATGTCATCAAAAATTATCTCTCGAAGGACATTCGGCATATTTACATTAAACAGATCGAATCGATAACTCGAGTAGATAAAAGATATTATGAAGCTTTCTTTATTTGACAATTCTATTTAATAATTGTTTACATTTTCAAATATGCTTTCATTATTTACATACTTGCATATTGACGCATATTACCTGAAAATTAGCAATTAAAGTACTATATTTATCTTTGCTCGTTACTGAGATTTCGGATCCAAGCAAAGTAGTAAACATTACAGTCTGTGAAATCTTCCATATCTACGTCATTTCTATTCGAGTAAATTTTCGTTTCTAACATAATGAGATAAATCACTTCTTTGTTCGGTTTTTCTTGACTCTAATAAATTAGTACTATCTCACTAGCATCCTTATTTTCGTCACGCTCTATTCCGTAAGCATTATTTTTCAAATCATTCGTCTTTTCAAATTTTGGAATAACTAACTAGACTAATAGGAAAATTTAGACCTTTCAAGTTCAGCACTGAACTCAAATGTTGATACGAACTGATTAAGTTTACATGATCTTTTACTGGACACAGAGCAGCTGTATCGGCCAAAAAAAAAGAATCATTATTTCCAATATTCACGACTGCTTTCTTATTCTGCAGCTTGTATTAACCAGAATACATTTATAGTTACAAAATAATGTATTTTTTCTTCTTTTTATATATATATATATAAGATATTTATAATTCAACGAGATCAAAAGATGTGATAAACATACAAATACTAACGTTTAATTCTTAAGACCATAAAATAGAATATATAACGAGGAATCTAAAGAAGCTGTCGTCATTTTCATTCAATATAATATACTAAACACATATACACTCATACTCGTACACATACCGTCTCTTAACAGAAATTCGACAATGTAATAATTATCCGGATATTCGTATAAAATGATATAAAGGACCCATAATAAAGATATAAAAACAATGCAATAACATTAAATAAGTGAACAGCTTATCTCGTTGTTATGTGGATAGTTCGACACCTTGTCTCCATGTATTATTCTTCCAATCGTCACGTTGTAATGTCAGCGTTCTTAAACTTTCAACTGAGCCAATAATTCGTTCTTTAAACACGTGGGTTGAATTTCATACGTGTATGGTCCTATTTATCCTTTTCCTTTGAATTAATCGAATCGGATTTGAACCCTTCCGCTTGGCCCTTTATACAAACACATATTGTTACAATATATATCTTTTAAAGTAATAAAATTATAAAAAGAGCCAAGATTACCTCTAGTCCGATAGGCGTGTGTAATTTTGAATAATATTAATAGCACTTTTAACAGTTTACTTGGTACGTGCGTTCAGTTCACTGGTCAATCAGCGAAAGGGACGAACGCGACCACCGCTCTTACTGAGTACCCATAATAAACAACTTAGAGAGGTAACTCTTCGACTTATCTACCTCTAAAAGGTAGTTACAACTATTGGATTCGTTACAAGCTCTCTAGGTAGCTCGATGAATACGCCACATACATCGAATGGCCGGATAGACTCGGTGACTCGCTCTACAGGCCCATCTGCCATTACTGTCTTCAGGTCTCGGGATTCGCATCAAAAGTACGATACGCAACCCTTGTGTAATTTTTCTAGCCTCTCTTCTCCCGGATAACGACTAGTACTTCTTACGGATTGAACTCAGGAGATGCTGCGGTCCTCAACGTCGTGTATTTATAGTGCTGTTCTCTTAGAATGAGTATAGTCATATGATATTTTGAAAACAACACAATCGGATGTCTTTGATTCATTGATAGAGTTGCGTAGCGAAGTCGTCCTGTCATAAGAGATCGAGTATACTCGAATCAATCTATTGCTCTCAAAAAATGGATTGAGTTGTCTCAGACATTTAACTAAGAAATAAATTCGAGACCGCCAACTTCTTACTTACTGTTTGTGTGTCCCATAAATGGGCAAACTCATACGCGAATCTTTCTTTTTAAAGAATACGACGAATAATCGTTTGTAGACTTATCTAACTCTTCCGTTGTCAGATTATTTTGAATTCAAGGGTGATATTTCGCAATAACACTATTTAAAAATACTATGAACAAATAACACAATGACATAATAATACAAGTCTTTTATAACACCGTAAAAAATATCATTCTTTATTTATTGTTTTTCGTTACATATTTCTTTAAGAAGCAATGTTTACAAAATTTGTCCAATGGTAGGTACCCGAAGCTGTGATGGACTTGGTAATGGCTACACTAATTGTAAGTTAGGATAGCTTAAAACTTCAATGCTAGATGACTCAAGGTTTAGTTTTTTTTTAGAAAAAACATATTAGTGTGCATGCGTTAACATATGTGTGCAAACATATTCATTTGCGAATGTGTTTTCCAAGTGTATGCACTATGTCGATGGTTTCTATGTTGGTGTGATGTTTTGATTTCATCCTTATCAGTCGTGTACTGTGCTAGATCTGTGGTACTTTGTGTTTGTGTATTTGCGGTGTATAATCTATACATACGAGTTGCAAATCGGTACAAGGATAGGGATAGGTGGTTTTTCTCTTCAGGATGCGGATGTAACGTGTGGCCAAGAAAACTATGGCTCCAAATCTGTTGCGGTGGTTTGTGAGACGGGAGATCCTTCGAGTGCGAGATCTGTCTACCATTGGCTCGGTATCGAGAAATTCACTCTGACTCCTTGTTGTCCTGACGATATGTAATCCATGGCTGAACCATCTGTAGGTGGCCCCCTTTATTTCCCAGGAGTGTCGACGATAGGATGAACGACGTCTAATTGTCGTGACGTTTCTCAACTTTCCTGGTGCAATAGTCCAGTAAGAAGTTTGGCAGGCGTATCACAAAACTGATATCTATTAAAACTACGTCATTCTTGGCATCCTAATGGCTCCATAAATATTCAAACCTCGTTCCAGAATCAGTATCGAAGAGGCATAAGATAAATATCAGCGACCCAAGCTTACGAACAATTGCTGTGATTGCGGTTATCATTCACATTTTCCTCGATCAAACGAACTCTCAAGACTTATGATAACTAAACACAGAGGTCAGTTAAACTTGCATAGCATTACCTTACGTGTCAATTATTGTTACAAGAAAAGTATACGACAACAAAAAATTTGTATTTATACTGATTCCAATGGATTAAAGCCATACCTCGGTCTTGTAAATCACAAATAACCGATGTGTTCATCATTTTCCTCATAGTAATGAAATTTCTCCCACACTTACAGAAATCCGCGATAACTTTATCTGAACATCGCGTGTAAGCAACTACCACTCAAACAATGCACTTACGCTGCCTTTTACATCAGGTACTGAGTCTGTAGAGGCTGTGAACAGCAGTTAATGGTAGCTGCAACAGAACACAGACACTTTCCTCATAAAGCGCAACATGCGAGTACACGCGAGCATTTGGAGAAACACGCAAACGCGCATACGTTTGACGACCATAGACATTCAATGAAGACATCAAGATTTGATCAACGTTTGCTTTGGTTTTATCCAACTCAAAAAGCTAACAACAACAGTAATTGTGTCAATACATAAGAAGGTGATTTAACGATATATCGTGACTCGTCACGTTAGACGCAAGAATCGTACGTCCGCGACTGTTTCCATGGGAGTTTAACCAACGATTAGGAATGGGTATCGCTTACCTCGACACGAATTGTCGTAAATTGGTGCGCGAATCGGTTATCTCCGTCTCACGTCTGACTGGTTACTAGCTCGTTTATTATAAATAGTTATAGTAATAACCACGGTTCATATTCTCAGCAGCAGATTTATTAAGAGTTGGCAATGTTTTGATAATTTAAAAACAGTAATTGCGAGTGCAGGGAGATCAGTCATTAATCGTGTTGAAAGTGATTACGTAACTGATATGAGCCGGTGATACATATTCCAGGCAGGTAGCAATGTTAGCGACGTAACGACCGTGCCCGTATACACAGAGTGATCCATGATAAACTCCGAAAATCGTTGTGGTTTTGCAACAATATCGTCATGCCTACTATGACAAATTAACATGAATGAATGAGGTTTACATCAGAGAAGCATAAGAAGGGGAGGAAAATATTATGAAAAGTGTGAATTACCGAGAAGTAAATTGTCAGTATCGAGAAATACTCTGTAGACAAGTATGTGGATATGATACTAATTTATAGTGAATATAGAAGTAATATATCATATGCTGCAACAACTTACGGCTTGAAATATCAAATATGTACGCTTTGCTACATTGTTTACATCATCTGGCAACGTTTCTGATTTTGTTATCTTTATATTCGCGTTTTTCATATTTCACGATTGTACAGGTTTGAATATGCTTTGCAAGTTTGATAGTCTTTAATTTGATTAATTTTATTGTTGCATTTAATTTAAATATACTTTCATAATTGCAGAACCCCTCCTACTGATGAAGTATTTCAAAAATTACAGCAGCGATTATGCCAAATTGATTCAGTTAAAAAATCGAAGCCTGTACGATTTGCTCCTGTTTCACGTGGAGAAAACGTGGTATCATGTAAATAATATAATTTAAGCGACTTTGCTATCTGAAAAATTAAAAAATAATCTATCCTCGAGTAAAATTAAGAGACTCAGTCGAGTCTCGCGCCAAGTACAGGCAATCGGCTGTACAGGGCACGACCCGCCGAGTTTCTTTACCCGAGTCAACTCTTGTACCTGTGTTTGGAATCAAATATCTTATGAACTACTATGTATGAGAAAAAGTTATTGATACATTCATTATAGGAGTCGAGGGTTCTGAATTGATTGCCACCAAAGTCAAAGAGATTGGTATACGAGATCAGGGCGTATTGAGAGGGCGAGCGAGATGATTTTATTTCAGTTCCGTCGTTGTCGTCGTCTTCGCACGTCCATCTACTTTTTGATACAACAGATGGCGCTGACTGCTTTGCCTTCTTTATTTTTATACACGACGGATGGCGCTGGCGATTCACCAATACACAACACAACCTAACACATTTTGTCCGTCAACGTTCCGTTCACACTGAATTTTCGGATAATATAAGGCTGCCTTTACAACAGTATAAAATTATTAAGTCTTTAGCCCACACGAAAAGTAGAACCTCCATTCGTGTGCAGCGCGCGCGTGTGTGTGCTTCGACGTAGATCCCCGTATTTTAGGTGTCGGACGTGGAGATCCAGGGTGTCTCGCTGTTCCTCTCCGTAGTTTCATGTATCTAGGTAACGGACGTGGAGTTCCAGGGTGTTTCACTGTTCCTCTCCGTAGTTTCATGTATTTACGTGACGGACGTGGAGTTCCAAGGTGTCTTGCTGTTCCTTCACGTAGTTTCTTGTATCTAGCGTGGCGAGCAAGTGAAGCGAGCGCGTCCGACAAAATAATTTTGTAATACTATGACGTGTAGATTTTTTAAAATATATTTCATAGAAAATTGACCGCTCAGTGTTCAGTGTTATTATGCTGCTCGCTAGTTTTTTCCAAACGAAAAGCATCGACAAACAATACAAACCGCTCCTGAAACTTGAAATCCAAACTCAATTTGGCCTCAGAATTAATTATATAAATGGGCTTCGTTCTACTCGGTGGAGGTCTTTCGGAAGTATATCCATTTGCATTGAAATATGTGATTACGTGTTAAAAAATCTGTTTCCCTATATCTCGAAGTGCAATACGACTTTACTTGATCTATTCCAGCTTCACATTCCGTGGTAGAATTTTTCTTCCCAATAGAAGAATTACATGTAATATCATCTGACTTAACATTTCTCAAAGATAATGAGGGACCATAATACGCTGTGTACTAATGATAATAAAGGTGGATATGAGATTATTACAAACTTTATAGGGAAGTTTCCTAAAAATAGTGAAATACCGGGCAAAAACATCTCCAATGTAAAAAAAAGGCGCCAAGTGCATATCCGCTATAACGAACCACTTGATCTTATTTAGCCGTGTTCACTATTTGAAATGACATGGCTGGACGGCATTTTGAAATACAATCTTGCATGCATTTAGTTTTATATTGCGTACGTAAATTTCTTTATATTGTTTAATTGTTTCTTTACCTTATGTAATTATGGATTGATTATATAGTCCTATCAGATGAATTGCACTTTGCATTGAAGAGTACACTTTCGTTTCAAATTCGGATATATCATTATGCACTTCTAAGGAAAATGGGCTTATATTATATATTAAATTTAAATGCTTTTCATCACTTCCGACAACGCAATATATTTTTCTGATGACCGACGTCACAATGTATTTACATTCAATATCTGTAACGATGATATTTGCATTGTAACAAAGACACATTCATTTCGTATCAGATTTCGTGTGTTTAGAATTTCTTTAACATAACCTGTGGAAGGACAAAACTTCGCCAAGTACACGATTGGTGTGAATTCTTACATTATTGTTCAACATACAAAAAATATTGAAATCATATTATAATGCCAAGTACATAGGTCACTATATATCTGCTTATTATATGATTTGGCACTAGCACATCATTTTAATTGTATTTGCAAAATTTCTTGTGACGTCTTCACTACTCTTTTGTGTTATTACTGCTGCTTATATTTGATTACAATTTAATTATCATTCAATAATTTATAAAACGTTAGGTGATTCCTTATCGAGTACTACTTGGCGGTTCCGTGCATTACTTCGGGTGATAATGTATTTATAAGTAAGAAGGGAGGATTAATATAACATCTAATATTGGTATAATAATAAATGAAACTTTGTAGCCATCGATTGTGATATTTCGGGTGCCAGTTTCAGCTTGATAGAAAGTGGACACTTTATTTTATCGCTTGGATTGGTAATCTAAGAGGAATTTCTAAAAAGACACGATAAAATAATTATAGATTGTAATAAATATAACGCAGTCATCTAGCGTATCGGTTTTGATGCCCGAAAGGCATTATATTCCAAATAATTGTAAATGTGATATCGTGCTGTGTCAAGATTAGAAAAAACGCTCTCGATAATTTTTCTCCTGTTACCAAACTGAAATTCTTCCCGTTCAGACGCTTGAATTACGATGTATTGAAGCTGTTAATCTTACCAATTAGCAGGTACGACAGAAGCGTACGTAATGAGGGGAAGTAAAGATCCTAGGGAAAAGGGAATAAGCAAGAGAAGGGGTGGAAACTTGAAACTTCGGAGGGAAACAAAAACAAATTGAAAAAGTTACTGCTAATCCTCCACGGGGCTCTAATCATCGAATAAATCAAGTATAATTTGTCTAGAAGAATCATTGGAAAATGGAGAACACCCACTTCGGAATCCTATCTTTGAAGGCCTTGGGATTTTCGCCTTTTAAAGACTTCATGCACCTTGGTGCATCAGAGGAAAGATCGTTAAAATTATTCGTTCTTATCACTGAATTTAATTCTATATTATAAAGAAGAAACGTTAACTTTCACATCAGGTGTAAAATGTTATAACGTTCATTAAAATCTCATTTGGTACAAAACGCTTTGCTTGCACGCTATATCATATATTTAAAAATTATTCAAAATAATTATCATAGAATTAGAACTATTCGAATGTTTAATCAACAAAGTGCAATACAAATTATAATAATCAGTCGAATAGACGACATGCAATTAATTCTTGCAAATTGTATCGTTAACCCCTTGGCATCAAATGACGTCTCTGGCAAGTCATGCGTTTCCTATGCCAAAATGTACAATGACGTGCAAGAGACGTCATGCGATTTGAGGAGCTATTTAACAATTTTTAACTTGCGCAAATTTGTTCTGTTTATAGCGATAAGTTACAGGACTAGTGAGAATGACAAAACTAGGAAGAAAAGCTGAGGGTGCAGCAAAATAAACCAGGAAAAGCCGGAGCCGACACCCCAATAAAATCATTATATGAAGAATCGAACGAAATTAAATGGTATTTATATGGAAAATTTCTTTTAATTTAATCGTACGTCAAGGGGTTAATAACGAATATATCCCCTGAAAACATTTACAAAAGGCCGGTGCTGGGGCCGAGCTAAGGCACGTTGGGCCGATGTCGCCAACCAGTACTAGCATCTAATCGGCTAAGCATTGGAATGATAAAATGGGTCTAACCGTCAATGCCAACGTTTTGCCAACATTGTCTGTCAGCGGAAAACCAACACTGTTGACTGACTCTGTCCCAGCGCATAGCGACAGCGTTGGCGCTGCGTTGCGGAAAACATGTTCTGTAAATATAATATTACAGAAATATGAGTGATTTATGTGGTTTTTACCAGTTATTATATGGATAACATTCACAATTAAAACAAAGTTTAAAAAATGGGTGGGTCTGTAATTCACGGTTGTTACACATGCATCTTTTTTCGCTGCCAGGAGTGGTACTCGAACCTGCGATTGTCGGGATGCTCGAAGTGAGGGATGTGACACTCTACCTATTGAGCCACCAGCCCAATCTGTAAATGTTACTTCGAATAAGAATCATAATCGTCATTATTCATATATATGGATACATTCAAAAACAAATAGAAAAAGTTTCAATACATTAAGTCCAATCTCATTTTTAATGGTACAGAATTTGTTTATTTAAAATTTTGATTATTTAAAAATTATTGTTTAATTCTATTATATTCCATATACAGAACAAAAATAACTCACTGTTTGGTCATAACTTTTTTCCGTATTGCTTTTCATAATAAATCAGATGTTTATTGTATCAAGAAATGGTCTAGTAATATCCGGCATACAATAAGTATTAAAAGTTCAAAATTACTGTTGTCATATGGAATTGTACGAATATGTACAAGCATGACTAACATACATCGCAAAGAAAAGTATCATGTAATCACAATGCTATTGAAAGCCATTCAATTCACTGTTCTTTAGTATGAATTACATGCGACCGCAGTTTCGAATCCAATTGGCTTAATCATATTTACAAAAGATTTTTACCGCAATTTTTCGGTAAAATTAGGGAAATGCGAGGCAAGACGGGAACGCAAAGGATAAGCATAAATAAAATCAAATATATTGTTCACGTAACATTTATTAAAGCATTTCCAGAACCCACATATATTCATCTTTACATTTTAACAACAGAATTGAGATCACAAGAACCAAAAACTTAACTAAACCTCTTTTTCTTAAATATTAATTTTCCCCATCTTACCCCTCATGTGGGGTAAGATAAGGCAACTTTGGTTTTTTATTTTGTAAACTGTGTTTTAAAAGAACCTCAATTAATTCTTAATGAAAACTATCAATTTATGAGAAAGTAACCACTAAGGTGGATTAATTTACTGCTTTTGGTAAAAGAACACAAACATAAATAAACTGACACTATTGCAAACTTTATGTAAAATTAGATAGTTATTGAAGAATTTAGAAATATCATTGTAACTTGCGACATGCGTGGTCCCTACGCTATTGTCTACAGACTGACGTCCTTGCGCCATGCTCTCTCGGATCGTGCACGTGGATGCTATAGTACCTATAGTTTCTTCTAAATAACGTTATTCCGTCTTACTCCGCTACCCCATCTTGCCACGACTTCCCCTAACCTCTTGGAAGGATTAGGGTAACATAAAATTCTGTAATTTTTAATGAAATTAACGTAAATATCGCTTCAATTGTATTACTGCCTCAAAAAGGAATTTCCAACATCTCCATTGTGCATTACAGCATTATTCTTGTTTCTTTGCAAAATTAGAAATATCATCATCTAAATAAAAAACTGTGTATCAATTCATGTATTGCGAAACAAAATGAGCGCCATTCGTATTTCATGATTATACAAAATAACTGCTTGAGTATCAGATATAAAGTTATCGCAACACAATAATTGTAACAGTCCTTAATATTTATCATGAATATATAAAAATATAAGTCATAAATATTACAGCCGTATCCCATGTAGAAATTTCGGTGCACTGCCGACCATCAGCAACCGGTTCACTGCTGGCCCAAGGTTGACGACCAACTATCGTCCGTCAATGCTGGCCCAATGTAGCGCTAAATATAAAAGAACTATTTCGCCAATGCTCAGTCAATAATGAATTTCCAGAATATCCTAACCGTCGGCGTAGTCTTGAAACAGCGCTGGCCCATTTGTGAGTCCCAACCATAACACAGTATCGGTTTCTGCCGCTGGTCAATCCTTGGCATAGCGTTGAACCAGCGCTGGCTCGTTTGTGAGTCCTAACTATGACACAGCCTCTAACCAGTTGTTCATGTTCAATCAGAAATGAATATTTACAAAACCGTCATGCAGGACAAAACATGTATGTTTATATGTTTAACCCGGGAGTGGTCGCATGGGGTGTCTGAGACACCCCAACTTAATACTTTTTAAATTGAAAAATAAGATCTCGCGACCATTCCCGGGTTAATATTTGGTTGATTTAATGCACAGCTTTATCTCTTACAGCTATTAGGAATTTTTCAAGCGTATGCTGTGGCGACTATATCAGTCCATTGTGTGTTTGTTTATTACACAAGTTATTATATTTTCGAGCTCCATTTTTCTCCGCGTAGCTGGACGAGAATCATTTGCCATTTCTAGCTGATCGTCGATTATCATTGTTAGGCCAGCGTCGTTTAAACTAGGTTAGTACTACTGGTTAAACACAGGTCAGTCTATAAGTTTTGAGCCTTGGCTATATTAAGCAATTCGGTGCAAGCCATTTATGTCAGGCTCAAAACTTTCAGAGTGACCTACGTATTTTTACACCCAGGTAATTTGTATTATCAAATTTGACTGTAATTATAATAATCACTACATATAAGAGCGTCAAACTTGTAAAGCTCATTTATAAGACCATGGGCATTCAATACGGGCAAAGCATTTTTTGACAAACCAAATCCATTAATGACATTTGGTTCAAATTACGCAGTTTACTCAACGATAATTTTGAACCGCCATGTAAAGGGGTAAAGGACAAAAACCTCTATCAATCTAGCTAATATATAAATTATATAATCTATCGTGTTTCTTTACTATTGTTTTACATTTTTATAAATATGTGATGCATAAGTAATAATTGCTTGTATGGGTTATGAGAGTAATAAATTATTTCGGTCCAGCCAGACTATAAAGTGAACGAGTGTGAATGAGCAGTGCGAATACATCTTGATTATTAATGTTAGCAATGTTCGTACAAGCTCATTTGTCTTAGTCCGGACACACCCTTAGATATAATTTCATCCTCTAATGTTCATCTCTAGAATGTGGCAAAATTACTTGGCAAATTATATTACTGTAACAAGAAAATAATTTTGTCCTAGTAATTAAATAATAATTGTTCATGGTTCTTCCATCATATTAATATCCACAGGACTCGATTGTAACAGTGTCTTCTATGTTACAGTCGAAATTCGTTTTAATTCATTAATATAGATAATGCTTCAAAGCGACCTCACTTATAACGATGAAATATATTTCATCGTTATTTTAATGAATTGGCGACAGTCTTTAAGGATTGAATTATCAGACGGTAATATCGCTAATTATCCTTTCAAAAGATCAGTATAACTTTCCTTATCAGTTTATAAATCTGATATTTCATGGTTTCATGTAACGAACCATGTAACTTACTTTTAGCTCATTAAATATAACTTTTCCTGTTGCATCTGTCAGCCTTATCAAACTGTAGTTGATAGGGATATAGTTGTAGTTAAAAGGGTATATCAAACTGTAGTTTGATAAGGATAATAGAAATAATAATATAAAGAATAATAGAAATATAATAGATAATAAATCATATAATATGTAAATAAAATAACAAATAAAAAATATAATAAATAATAGTAAGTATGTTTTCTGCAAAGCTTAAAGAGATCATGATCCACTTCATAATTGATGTAAAAAAAGGCGTTTTAGGTAATCTTTAATTTTCAGTTTATTCGTTGTGATGGGCTACTCTCGGCAGCCTCGACGGAAACGCGAGGCACCGATGGTGCATACAATTTCACGCGTTCGGCAACCCAGGGGCTAATATCAAATAAAATTTGTTGGGCGTCAGGTTCTTCGCAAACCAATTCGATACCGTACTCAAAAACACAGACATACAATTCAAAAAGCGTTTTAGTGCGAAACAATACTTTAATAACGTTTAATTCAAAATACAAGAAAGAACAAAAATATATCGCTACGTTCGCGATTTTGATCAACATCAACCTCAAGAACCTCAGGCTCCCCGCTTACGTCTCCCTAACCAGATGCGTTACAAAATCAATTATTCGAATGCACATCTAATGCAGGGAAATTCTGACCGCACGAAACAAAATTAACTAATTGCACAAAAGTGAGTCCCTTGCCGGCCGGCGGAATCTCGTGCCTGTTCCTTCGCGATACTTACGTAGGAGCCAATGTCCTTTCTTGCCGTGTGGATCAGCAGCCGATCCACACGGGCGCACGAAATCTCGACGCTCACAAATTACAACGTTCGCTTACCGAAATCTCGAGTTTTTCCAGTGCAACAAATCCTCCCTCTTTGGTCCTTCCTTCTCAGCTATATCCGGTCCTCGGATAACTAACCACCAACGACTCTACGTGACTTTCTCCAAAATTTGCAGTCTGTCGTGCTCGAACGTCCAGACAAGATTAAATCGTCCCAGCGCTCGTAACCTATCGCACGGGTGGCAAATCATCTCCTTTCTTAATGAGAATCTTTCCGGATTGGTCCAACAGCCCCAATCCGGGACCCCAATATGGCACCACGCGCCTATTTTCAAATTGCAGAAATCATCTTCAGCGTAATATTGTATCGCCGCCCAGCAACGACTAGCCACCTCACGATGGGAAGGTATCACGATTCATTGACTCGCGGGAACGTGTGCAATACAGCGACGGGCCCTTAACGCGGGTCATAGGATACGGTTGCTAGCTTCCTTTCGAGGGTCGTTGTAAAGCCAATCGGCTAATATCTGTCCATCAGTCCAGTTGAAGTCCAAGTTACTCTGCTCAGGTAGTAAAGTGTCCAGCCGATGAGGATCAAGTAAGTGCGGGGTAACGTCAAACCACGCGGCGCGCGCAGCTCTGGGCCAGCTGACTCCCTGGCGTAGCTTGGCCGCCGCCCCCTTCCTCCGATTCGATAGCTGTCACGTTCTCATCGTACGCGTAGGCTCGGCAAGCACCCGTGAAATACAAAATTTTGCGCTGCAGGAAACAAGCAAAATAATAAAAAGAAATTAGAAAAGAAATAAAGAGATCAATTTGGTCCTTAAGATGGATGAATCCTGTCTGGACTCGTTCTATGATTTCCGTGTTATTCGCGATCTACCCCTGTTCCCGCCGAGGACTAGACGGGTGCAATTCACCACGTCATATCATATAAAACGCTATAAAATGTTACATCAACACAATTTCCTTGACCACAAGTTATTGGTGTGTCAGCAAAGAATGAATAATAAGTAGGAAATACTGTTTACTCGATAAAGTGCTTCAACACGAAAATTGTATTGAATAGAAATATTTTGAAGCAAGATCCATTCTCCCATTCATCCTAAGGCGACGATTGTGAGGGGATCATAATGATCTGAGCTTTTTCTGGAGATCTTCTGGATGACTCGCGAAAGGGCAAAGTTTTTGGTAAAATGGAAAAACACGGTCCATGAAGAGTCTGAAAGTAGTCTGCGAAAGAATGAGTAAAATCATGAGAGGCGCAGCCCGCTATGCTGAATTCCAAGTAAAGCAGGAATCTTGAGATCTCTCAGATCCTTACGTTTCCTGAATCTAACCTCAGTGGCTTGAAGGAACTTAAAAGCTAAGAACACGCGCTTAGCCACTTTCAGACTTAACGTGCGCCAAACGATAATCTTATTACCCTTCTCCTACCTTGTGTACGCTCAGGCTCATTCGTGACTTCCTTAAAATTCGACGAGTCGTGCCTGAAGTAATACTACCTTGCATGCACGAGCATCTCTCGAATTCGATTCTCTACCTTAACAAATGAAAATTATTTTTCGTGCTCCCGTCATTTAAACCAATTACGTTTTATTAAGGAATAAAAAGACAATTTGAGGAAGAAAAGCTACTTTTATTGTTAGAAATTACTTTTGGTTTACATGGCACAAACAATCGGCGATATCGTGTTCTTGTTTACTGATTTATGGAGATTTTATTAAAGTGTAGGGTTATTTTTATGAATATAATTCTTTCCTAGAGGCTTGAAGCCCAAACTAGCTTTTGTTTGTACATAACCGCTCGGCTAGGTCGGCTGATAACCGCTACGGCTAGAATTTTTGGTAACTTTTTCACCTTTTTAACACGGTATTAACTGAAGTTATTCTTAACCTCTTAATTATTCCTGAATGCGTCTAATTGAAGGAGGTACAAAAGTCTCAAATATATGATACAAGCGCATGACTTTTTATAATAAAATACTAGAGATGATTTATTTAACAATTTTTAACTACTCTTCTTAGTTAAGTACCAATTTTAGCAACATCAAAATATACGTAAAAGTACGAATGCCTCTACTATAATAGAGAGATGGAACGATAACCCTGTAAGATTATAAATGTTCAAATAATTGCCTTTCTGTAACGAGCAAATACCAAGTGCCGGAATAAAAAAATAAAAGAAGGTGATAACTGATAAAGGAGGGAATGAGGAGCCAACGATCGACAGTTGTCACTGTACTCTATGCAAATGAACTATCTTAGGCGATTACAAATCAGGTTGAGCTATAACGATAATGCAATATTTAAAAAATGTACGTTACTTTTGTAAAACACCAAGTGTAAACGCGTGAACGTCAACGAAGAATTTATTTATACGCTGTAGCAACGGTTTGAATAGTTGGTGGTGTTCGTATCTGTTTACTATGTGTACATGGTTTTACGAAGGGTACATCCAGGAAGAAAATGTAGGGTGTGTAGAGGCATGGGGGTTGCTTTCTCATAGGATATCACACCCCAGACGCGCGGCATGAAAGATATCAGACGAAATGTCTAACACTGCCGTGGCTCCATCCGACTTGGGAAACGGCACGGGTTAGATGTTGCCAATGTTATCATTCCGTGGCTGTAGCCAGGCTCTCGTGGCGCAATCAGTAACGTCGGCACGTACCAAGCATTTCGGATTCTAGCAGCTAAGGCCCACGTCATATCCACGCGAAAATTGGAAAATGCTCTTCATTTTTGCCGGAGCAGCCATCCTCGTGGCTGTGCCGTCTTATTCTCAACCTCTTTTTGTACCATGTTACCCATTCCTGAAGTTCATAGAGTGGAACGCATCATGATATTTCATACACATACCAATCCAACTTCCTTTTGTTTCTTCTTTTTTTTTCGTTGAGGTAATATTATATCTGTTATATGACAGATGTCAGCGATTGGCTGGTGTAAAATCTGAAATGACAAGATCTTAATACAGTATATAGCAAAAATGGTCGTTTTTACGAAAAAATGAAAATTCTGCAAATTCACACAGTACGAGTGTCTAATTGATTGTCACTATTTTCCTCGGTCTCCTTGTCTGTGTCTTTGATATCGAGAATGATGATTAGGATCGGATCTAATATTTATCGATACAACGCGTGACATAATCTGACGATCCCATGAACGCCATTCGTCGTCAATGGATCCTTTAACGTCAAACTTTCAATCGAGAATTTCAAATCGTTGAATGATGGCTGCACGAGACGCGTAGAGAGCCGCCAAAGCAGCAGATCAAGAGCGACGAGGGGAGAAGGTGGTACAGAGGACGGCGACGGTGAGACTGGAATAGCAGGCTCTGATATTACGTAATAAATCATCCGGATCTCACAGTATTATACAATGTGGGCCCAGGTGAGCGACGTCTATACCAATTTTCATTCCCGTCGTTCGACATTCTCGTGTGCAAAATCCTTTACCCCCGTTGTGCTCGGACCAACCCCTTTCACCGGCCAAATATTAATTCGTTCTCTGTCATCGGGCAAAAGTCAAGCTGCCACCCCCGGCCGCTACGTCGCCCTACTGCCTCATCCTTTCGTTACCAAACTAATAGGCCATTTCGCTTCGCTGTGCACTGACATTTTTGACAATTTTGTGTCGTTCTAGCTCTACCTGATCCTCACTCATGTTCACTATGCTTCCAACCTGCTGCGACTTCCCTTGCAGCGACACGTAACTCCACCGAATCTGCGTCACCCTGTAATGGGATGTATGGATTTCTACGAGCTGATAACCAGCGCGACGATGCTTTAGGCATTTATTTATTTTGCTGCTGTTGTTCCGGAGCAATTTCGTCAGTGAAGGTCGATAGGTTGGTACACCAAGTTGAGAATTTTAACTCCTATACATCTCTACTTTGTCGCGGTGACGGATTTATGAGAATGAGCCCGATGGACGCGCTGGCACTTTTCAGCGATATTTTATAAGCCAGCTTTGCAGTGCTACTGGAAGAGTACAAACGTGTCCCTACCGGAGTCATTAGACTCCCACGTATGGTACGAATTGATGTATGACATTGTAATGAAAATTCAATGAGGAATGTACAAATTTTTCGATAATTCTCTAGAGATATTTTCTCTTCATATTTTTTCTCTTTTTTCATTCCCCCCTTTGTTTTTCTTGCGAGAAGGGAACAATAAGCGAGGTCAGAGGAGCGTTCTCATATTCCCGAGTGAGAACCATTTATCGGCTTTTCGCTCAGCGAACAAATTGAAATCTGAAATCCATTTTCTACTATTTCGTAACACTGGACCTGGCATATTTCGATTTATTTATCGAACGCGAACAGATAGGTCGTCTGTGTTTATAGCAAGTCATACTTTATATTTTAAGAACAATATCATTTTCGATAAAGATACATATATGAATTCCGTAGATTATGACTTTATTGCTTCACGGGTTATATAAAGAATTTCGAAAAAAAATAGGTCACGTGTCGAATAACCGGCCGTTAAAAAAAAGATATATAGAAGGCTAATAACACTGCCTGCCGATTTTGAGTTTATGAAGAAGTTCCTCAAAATATTTATCCTGCCGAAGTCTAACAGTGTTTTAACTTTCGGAAAGGCAACGTTACACGAAGCAGATCATTAATTTCCATCTAGCTTTCCATTAATTTCCATCAATCTGTCAGTAATTTTCGGTAGTCAATCACTCTCTGCTCCGCATTGGGATATTCTCTCCATATTAAATTAATGACGTACGCTCCAATTTGAAACGCCATAGTGTTACACAACAAAGTAATCACGTGGTCCCATTGCTGTGTTGAACATTTGCTAGGGTGCAGGTTGACCACCTCACCATGCTGAACGATGAATTTAATTTTTTTCCCGACTACGCTAAAATGACCATATTCCATGCCTGCAACGCGGGTGGAAAGTAGCCAATTCTTAATCACC
>JARQST010000096.1:47951-88474 GCA_030142225.1 Pachycephus smyrnensis | reverse complement strand
AAGGTTTTAGACCTCTAATTTCACTTTTTCTGAGCCTGGGGTAACTAGTTACCCCCAGTGGCCGCTAAGGGTTAATCCTGTGAATGAAGAGTACATGTATGTTACATATTGATTCCACTTCGACTGTGGGTATTCAATAAAATTTTCCTCGTATATTTTTTTTCGTCGTTTGTGGTAGTTACTTCAAAACATTTTTCGAATTGCACAATATGGTATCTATTCACCATTAAGTATTCATTGAATCCAATTGAAATCATGAAATTTGTAGGTTTTCAAAATCCCCTGTTATTTTCATCTGATGGCTCAATATCGCAACAGATAAACAGACACTACATTGAATACTCCAAAGCTTTATACTCGGATCTGGAGGTGATATCGACCACGAATGTTCGTTTCACGTGAAACACATGAAGCACATACGATCTGGCCTTATTAGGTGAAAGCCAAACAAATTCAAAACAATTTGCAGAATTTTTAAAATTATTTAAATCTGATGGACTATTAAAAATGTATATAGCTACCAAACGACTAACGAAAAAACTTTTTGACATGTCATATATCGAGGAAAAAACTAAAACAAACTTCCTAAAAAAAAAGCAGAAACTTTAAATTATTAAGTTTGAGTATTGGTTTCAAAGCAATTAACTGATTTTGCAGTTCTGTTTATAACAGAACATTGCACATATCGTACGTTTCACAGTAACGTTAGAGAGAGAAAAGAGAATCAATTGAAGTAGGTGTCCCTTGTAACGGTTGGTTATCGACTGAGTTATTTTCTATATTTCGATTATACTAAACGGCACTGATGGCACTCTTATATACTGGTATCCCCTCTCTCTTTTCACGGGAACCGAGGTAGCTAACCGCACGAGGCTCCTCGTCCCTTTCGCAAATCGACTGTCTGCGAAGAAACACCGCGTTCTTTCTGTTTTATTAAGCGATACCACCGAGTATATCAGCAGCAGCGAAAGATACCAGGCGACAGGGTTTTTTGGTTTTTGCCCTTTTATTGAAATTTTGATTGGGAACCATATGGCATCAGTAATACGAAGAAAGGATTATAACGAGAATCAATCAGCCGATCCTGAATAATCTTCTATTTACATAGAATATAATATCTACGAGATGACGAGAAAGAATTAATTATATATACATCTATAGACTTCATTGACGACGGATGGTTGATTATGTGATTCGGAACAGTAAAAAATTTTAATCGTTCATGTGGATTTGCCTAGAAAATCGATCGACAATATAACAATATTAGATATATATTTATGTCACAATAGCGTGGAATGAATGTAGAGTGAATGTGGAATGAGTGTAGAGTATATCTATTTTAATGTTAATGTTTAAAGCTAATTGACGTATAGCATTGATTCGAGCCGTATTTTGTTTATTTTTATATATATGTAAATATTTTATTTTTTTTTGTATTACGGTCTTGATGAAAAATAATAATAATAAAAAATTAACTAGACATTACACCCTATATTATTTATACTTCCCATGACCAAACCCTGGTTTCTGTGTTAATAAAAGTCTTTCAAAAGGAACCTTTTGTATTCAAGACTTTCAAAGCAGTCCTCTCCTTGTCGAATTTCAAATTACCTCAAGAAAGTGATTGATCGCACGCAAACAGAGAATAAGTCACATGGGTATGATCGAACGAGGTACCCTATGCTATAGTAAGGAAATCGAGATACTTTCTTCTGCCACTCATCAAAGTTCCTAAACCTCAATATCATTAATGGCTTCGTAAACAAGGCTGCGCAAGTCCGAGGTCACCAGGAACATTGTGCAATCAAAGTGGTCCGTCATAAAAATGCTGGAACGAGGGTCTCATATTGGATTAGCATTATCGAGCAGCGAATTCTCGGTTTACCGAAGACTCTGAGTAAAACGTAAACTTTTCCAATTAAATAGTCCATGTAATTGAAGTCTGCGATAAGAGACACTGTAGTTTTATGGCGAGATAGATAAGCTCGCGCCAGGGAGAACGATTCATAAAAGAATGGGGTGGTGAAGCTGGAGGCGAGAAAGTAGGAGAAAGAGGCCAAGGATAACAAATATGCGAGATCAAGATGATTCTGGTTCACGAGGAACTAAGTCAACTATGCACGTGACCGGCTCGCTCGAATTATCCTTGAATCTAGTAATAATTGTAGAAGCGTGTATTTCTCATGGAAGCGAACTCGCTCGGCCGTCCATGCGATTATCGTCGTAATTAGCGAAAACTGCTGTCGTGCATGTTTTTCTATAACGACTTTATTACCTGAGAAAGAAAAAGAGACAAAGAAAGAGAGAGAAAGAAAGAGATATGGGGGGAGAGGGAAACAGACCTCGCACACTAATCAATGGAACCCATTATAATTACGCTGAAAAGAGCATAATTGGAAGTAAAAAATGATGAAGACGCAGTGAAGTCTGCGCACGTAGTCACATAGACGAACTAGACACAACCACTCTAGATGGATCATGGTTGGTGGAGGTGGTTGAAAGGTGGTGCGGACGTGGCAGAAATATATAGGGGTTGAACGCTGAATAGTGAAGCTTGAAGTTTGGTCGTAATGCAGGTAAGCTGGAAAGCAGAGCACAGCTGAGGGTGCGCAACGAGTTGTGTGAATGAATGCGAGGGGAGACGAAAAATGGTCTGTATTGTCTTTCGAGTGTTTAATTATTTAGATGTAATCCCTCAATTACGGAAAGAGCACTCCATTTTTATTTCTCGTGCTCACTACTCTGTCTTACTATACTTGGACTCCTACGCGTCTGAATGTCCCTCTCTTTGTCTCTTTCTTTCTACATCCATTTACTCATCCTCCCTCATATTTTTTCAGAATCTCTCTCTCTTTCGCACGATGCCTCCTCTTTTGTTTTCCATCCTCCCTTGCGGTCATAACAGTGCTCCTTGTGTGTTCATCAAAAATACCTTTACGATAGCTTTTCTGAGAATTGAGCCTTGTGTAACTCTGCCAAAGACATGCCAATCTCGTAATGGAATTCAGATGGTTAGTATATAACTTTTATAAAATTTGTAAAGAAATCTGGATTCGCAGAGTGGTCTTCTGTATAGTATTGAATGTTTTATGTACATCGTCATATCCGAGGGAGTATATCGTCCAGTTTAATTATTAATATTCCTTTCCTTTTACTATTTAATTTTTTTTCTTTATGCTTCATAACTTTTCTGTTTAAGTAATCGACAGTGTCTCATATATCAAGTATAAATATAAACATGTGTACATGACAACTGCCAAAGTCTGGTTACGCAAGGTAGAGTACATCTACTTCGTTGGATTTTTATGAAAGATAGTAACGAATCAGATACAAAAGTAAAACTTTTTCGTGAAAAACATTTTTATTATTTTTGCGTAAATAGAACAGAATCGTTATTCGATCAATCGTTGTTTAATAATTGTTATTATTACATAATTATATATTATGAGAATCATGTAATGGATCCGTTCTTCAAGTAACTTATGTTAGAGAAAATCCCCAGTGCATCTTAATCGCACGATGAATTTCGATAATAATTGCAGAAACCATTATTATTATATTCGCCTTTATCTCCGTAACAACATAATGTTAAAAAGAACATCTTTACAGTATAATTACAGTTTAATATTTTTTGTATTTCGAGGAATTCATTACATTCGTTTAAATTTGACGTGATACAATTTATAGTAGGGACTGACAAAATATTATTTGATAAAAAAGTTGTTTACGTTTATGTTAACAATTATTCACCAATGGTTGATTAATGCATAAAAATTCCCATTCAGATAATGCTTCATAATGCACAGATATACATAATACAGACAGATAAACCAAATTATATTTTTCTACGAAGAACCATCTCCCTCTTTGTTTCCATTAGTCATAAAGACATAGGATCATTAAAAAAGGGCTTTCCATGTGAAAAAATTATTTATAGGTTATATAGAAATTATATATAGCGCTTTATATACAAAAATGGACATATAAACATGTATGTAAAAGAAGGGTTAAACGTACACTACCGGTTAAAAGTTTTCGATCACCCTTTAAAAATGTAGAAATATGAAGAAAACGTCCGAAAATCATGACATACATGAGTGACATCTATCAGTTGCGAATGCAATTGTGCAGTGCTGCATAACTGGAAGAGTCACGTGCTTTGTCACGTGACACATAAAAAATGGACACCGCATCAGTAACGCCGCTATTGCTAATATAAACAGTGCAGTTGCATTCTAGTGGCGTCCACTGATCAAAATATTAAAATTACCTTTTTGTTGAGTACTGATGCGGTGTTTATCTTTTATGTGTCACGTGACAAAGCACGTGACTCGTGCAGTTACGCAGCACATATAATTTTTGCATAGTGTAGTCGTGTGTTTAGGATCATTGTCCTGTTGTAGAATCATTTTTTCTCCTAAATTTGGATTTCTCGAAATATCCCCCTTTGGCCTTTAGTACAGCAAATACCGTTTATTTGTACTTTATTGTATAACAGAAAGTGTTAATTTTTTTAATAAAATCGTTGTGACTGATATAATAACGTCCAGTTTGTGTTATTAATGAATTTTCCATGATCCCTAAGTTGATCGAAAACTTTTGACCGGTACTGTGTATTGAAAAGAGAATAATTTATTATGTACTACAATTGAATATTTTAATGAAAAATTCCAATGTCTAAGATACATTTTGATTATACGTTGAAAATAAATAGAAAATATGTAAACAGAATAACCAGCGGTCAATGTTACATTCCCATAAATACATACTTATAGAATTTATATCAATTTCTTTATGGTATTTCGATTCTCAGATGAGTAATTCTTCTACTGCATCCTGACTCTGGTCCTCGGTATCTACTTGATTTTTATTCCACTGACGAATTTCTTATAAGACATTTCTTAATTTTGATGATGGGCAAAGTATCACAGCGATGATTGCGAAGTTTTTCTGGCTTTTGTAAAATTCTTAAAATTTTACAACAACCTGGAGAGATATGTTCCATTTGCAATTCACGCCAGAGCACAAAAGAAACATTCACTCGCATTGGCTAGATAACATTTTAATGTATTATTTGTAATATGAAAATTGTCGAGATATAGTGATACCACGGATAGGATTATACGAGTAGGATTATTATCAAAGTTTGTCTCAAGAGAGCTAAGATCTTTCCTCTATCCTAGAAGATCTTCTCATCCCGCTCGTTCGTACATTCCTTTAGCACTAAACTAAAAGTGATTATAATCTGCAAAACTCCTTGAGTCGAGGCTACAGGCGAACTTTGCTGCATGTACTTCGTGTCTAATTCGATTATGTATGTCTTGTGAGTTTTCCCTAAGAACATCTGCAGGTTCGTTTCTTAACAACTTGTTGCTTTGGCACTCCATTTCTTCCAGAGGCTTTTCTGTACTTCGAGTGATGCTCTCATCAAAAGAAAAGTCGATATACTCGAATTTATTGAAAATTGACCAAAAGCTAGCTGGTCTACAGAAATAATACATCATTGCAACGATGCGATTGAAGAAACAAAAAACAGGGAGGTTACGAAAATGGACCATAGAAGAATCATCCCCATTGGTCGGGTCACTTACGTAATGGATAGAGGAACATGTTTTTTGGAAAAAAATGGCCAGAGGGAATGGGCCGCGACAAAATTTCAGACCGTTAAAGTGAACCCAACTTTGCCCTCTTTGGCTTCTTCTTCTTCTTCTTCTTCTTCGTTTTCATCCTCTTATCCTTTTCCCTTGCGACGATAGGATCGAGCTAGGAAGGAGCAAAAGCCGAGGTCAGGCGACAAAGAGTAATGTGCCCTCCAGACATAGGTAATTACTAAAAGATGTCCTTTTTTCTCTGTCTTTCTTTTTCCACTTCCCACTTATTTCTGTGTTCCCCTCTAACCACTTCCTCCACTTCTTCTTCACCATTGATGTTCCAAGCTTCTTTTCCACGACGCCTTGTTTCAGCCCATTGACTCGCTCACCGAACGACTAACACGTCTTGTCGCGAGTAACGAAAGCGATCGAACTCGATTTCTTGGAGATTCGCGATCCTGAGAAAATCGAATCGCCCGGAGCGTCTCTGGCGAAGATCCTGCTTGTCGCGAGTTAAGGTAACGAACTTGTAGTCAGCCACTGTCAAGGGTGAAGTACCGAGAGGGTACCCCCAGCTTGAGCAAAGGCCAGACTGTTTCGCGAGCTTTTCTTACCCTTTGTAACGCCGTATTCGAGCAGGATAACGTTATTTCCACGTTGAGAGCTTTGGGAATTGAGACAACCTGCCAGCTGGCTGATGCTCTCGAGCCGTTACAAAGCTTCCGAGAAAAAGGAAGCTCATTTCCGCTTTGAAAGGTTCCTAGAAATTGATAGCAATTTGCTCTGAATCTAGCATCACGAAAGTCTTGACCTAAAGGTACTTTTGTGACTGCGAAATACTAACGATACTCGTTCCCTTGATAGCTTCAGAAAAAAGAGAATCACAGAATAACTCGAATCAATTACAATCATCAAGTTTTGCGCCACTTAAATATTTGTCGAGATCAGCCACTAGTTCTGGGAAAACTGATGAACAGAAGGCTCCAGGTAATCAGTCGGGAAGTCCAAAGAAAATCCTAGCAGTTCTCTTTGAGAAATTCTTTACTAACTCACTACTTTAGCTAAGAGGAACTTAGACAAAAAAAGTTATCCAAAAATTATTACCATTTAGAGACACGACTGCCAGTAATTTTGGATTAATATTCTTCTGACGTACTGTAAACAATGTACAGGTTTACTCCCTATATCAAGCTTCACTAGTCGCATGTCTTTTACAACCAGCTGAATCATTCCTTAATGAAAAGTGTATTATAGCGCACCATAATGTATTCTATTCTTTTAAAAAAAATCAATCGTTCTGTGTATAAGGTACGTATAATCAACACGAATCAATAAAGAATAGCAGACGTGTACGAGCATCCAAACCGGCAGCGCGTGGAAAACTTTTATCCAGTTTGTTTATTGCGTAAAAACGGATGCTTAGCATAACCTCAAGAGAAATAGCATAGTGCAACTGAACATTGAAAAATAAGAAGAGAACAACTGTAAAAAGCCAGTGGCTGTAACTAATGGCAACGTAGGTGCGGTAGGGTGGACTATAGAGATTGTAAAGACTATAAAGAAGAGTACGCTTCGGTGCAACCGTCCATTCGGCACGGGATGCCACAAATTCTGCCTGCTGCCCATAAAATGGAAAAAATGGGAGCCAGGCCAAAACAATCGCAACGTATCTAACGGACACTGCAGCATTTTCGTGCGTTATTCTCTCGATCCTGGACCGGGCCGTTCAGCCGTTCCGTAATAATTTCCATTATCATCAGCCATGCGTACCTACCTACGTCTCCTCTTTTTTCATTTCCCTCACCGAGACTCAGATCCACGGGCACCCTATTTTCTATGGTAGGTTGTAATCGTTTCGTTGGGTAAGTGCGGGAGCGCATCGATTTCCCACTGCGAGAATTGCATTTTATATGTCGCCACGTTGGAAATTTAATTAAAGCCAGAAGGTGCAAATCGTGTTAAGTAACTTCTCATATTATCTTCAGAAAAATTGTCATAGTTTTTGAAATGTCTAGAATAAATAGTTATATGTAATAGTAGTAATTACACACCCATCCTGGTGATGACTATAATTGGCACAAGAATCATCATGTCATTGGTGACAATATGAGATTGAAAATTCTAAAGACAACGTTTTGAGATTGAATAAAGCACTTTGCATTTCCAGTGATTAAAGTTAAAGCCCGGTCAACTTCTCCGACGGTCGACGTGCTGATTTAATTTTATTTGATTCGAAGACGAGAACGTGTTCCACTTTTCTTGACCAATAGCGACGTCGAACTGGTTCCGTGCAACGTTTGACACTGAAGCTTCAGCACTCATTTCCGGATAACTCAGTTGGTTATTGCCTTGAGACCTTTAACGTACCACGTTCGTTTAACGAGCTCAAACTCCACATGTAGCACATTCTGATCCTGAACAGGCAAGGAACTTCGACAAGTCCTTCGTCCTTGCAAACGTCCCGGGAGTTCGTGTCGGACGTACAAACGCGAAAAGGTGCCGAGCAGGAGGAATGGAGAATAATTGCTGGTTCCACAAGTAATAAGAAAGTTTAGGGTTACGAAATATATCGCGGAGGCACAAAACCCCATTGGAATGCCGCTCCGTGAACTCTGGATCTCAGCCAAGTCGGTTATCTGCAAGGCTCTAGGACGAACGGGGTGGAAAAGGAGGACACCAACGCGAAAATGGCGACGTCAGTATGAGCCATGCTAGGGTTAAGCTACTAAGAAGATAATATCGACCATGCTACTTCCCTTCGCCTCCCACTAGTAGCTCCTAACTCGACTTGGCCAACTTCGTGGCTTAGTTAAGGGTAGCATAGCAGCTGGAGGTTACTTCCTCGTTCAGAAGGTACAAGCAGAAGTACCTGTGGGTTGGTACCGGTGGGTCCGGTGAGCCGTCGGAATTGGTCAACACTGCGTTCAGTTTAACATTGGCCTTTGATAGCAACCTCTAGAAATTATATTGCTCGCGTACCCTAGAATATCTTTGAGCATAGAAACTTTCCTTAGATTGGAAACGTGTTAATTTGCTAACGACGTATCGATAGTGTTGAGATGGTAGACTCCACAGCATCTATAATATGTACCATAGTATCAATGTGGCTATAGGAGATTGAGATGTCTCTTAATTGAAACAAATATGAATGTGATAATAGGGGTAGCCAGAAACAGGTAGCAAATAACGAAAAAGACTCCCTTCTGACCAGTTTAAAAGTTGAGAGAATCAGGAGCACAGTCTGAGTCAAGACCCCTGCCGCGTAGTAGCTGATATATTTTGCGAAGGGTTCCAACCCCGCCACCAGCAGTTAAATGTTCGACGATTGTGGGAGATGGCGGTACAAGTCGGTACCGGAGTGCGAAAAGTAAATTGTATTGTTAAAGTTGGTAAATTTAGTAGGAAACTTGGATTCCGTAACGCCAACCTTAGCTGGCTCTACGGCATCTGCTCTTTTGACCTGACTTTCGTATTAAACCCACCCTTGCCTGTCTGATAGTTCAAATATAACCTCAATCTTGCAATCTATGATTTACATACGTAAGACGATTTTGCAATCTATATGTCTGCTTAATGAATTCATAGAGACACTTTTCACGGTGCACGTCTCTTCTAGTGTATTGATTTAGACGGCACTTAATTGTGCTCAGTTCATTAACAATTAATACTCCTACAAGGAAAATCATTAATAACGTTGTTAACCCTTTACCAGAGGGAAGTAGGTTTCATGCTCAACCCACTAACATCTCACACTCTACTGCATCTTGATCTATCGTACTATTCGAATTCCAAGAATTATCTTGCTTGTTGCTTAAGGAAATCTCAATTATTCTACCTATCGAGATCTTCAGTTTTCCCTACTACAAATACTGCGAGTCTCTCTATGCGTATATCTACGACAATATTATTTTTTCTCAGGAATTAATTTTTTTAATCCTTTCGTGTGCACACTTTATTTTGGGCAGGGGGCGTTTAATGCATATTTTAAAAACATTTCACGTTAAACTGCTAACTTTGTAGAAATATATCGAAATACTTTTTCCAAGACTTTTCGTTGAAAGGGGTGCCCCGAAAATATTGCGGGACTTCGAGATGTTCACTCTTAAGGAGTCATGCTGGTGTAAAAGTTTGTGAAAATAGATTTTGTTGTTTGCATTTTCTTATAGTATATGGCATCGAAAATGTGTCTGTAAAATATTATATCGAAATTCGTAAAATTGGCGAAGTTATAGAGGTTTGAATTACGCAGCGCGCGGTAGACTAACAAGTCAAAGCGGGTATGTTTCGGCTAGGAATGGGACAGTCCCATCGTGCCTGTAAATTGGTGTAGATTGTTGAACAACAAGACATCTTTGAGAAAGAAGAAATTTCCCTTTATAGCCCCGGATTGGCTGATTAACTGTAAGTGACATAAATTTTATATGTATTAACCGCATCAAAACGATACGAAATACTTAAAAGCGTTTTTCTCAAAAAGTCTTTTTTCAACCAGCGCAGGTAAAAAAACTAAACATCGATCGCTCTGAAATTTTAACACGTTATTCTACATACAATTGGCTCTCGTTGGTACCACATCTAACGTATATACATTTCGATGTTAGAAATGTGATATTTTTAACATCAAAAAACTATCGGAAAAAGTTGTAAATTTCGATACTTAAACTTTGAACGCACGCCATTTTGTCAATTTTTGACTTACATATTTAATTCTGCTATCTACAATAGCGACTTACATGTTTGACTTACATATTTAATTCTGCTATCTGCAATAGCGATAATCATACAGATTAAGGATCTTTTTTAGTTTTTGTTTCAGATGAGTTTACGAGCTGAAATCACCTGCGCCATCGAGATATCACTTCGCGGAGGTGCCAATTTTACCTCGGACTATACCATTGAAAAAAATATTCTAATTACTGTTTTGGACACTTAATAAATACCTTTAATGAACCGAAAAAGTTTTTCAATTATCATTCATTGTATTCAAAAAAAGATCCTAAATATTGTTCAATTTTTCCGATTCTAGACCAGAATCCCGGTCCAATAGATCCGCAGGGCACATAAAGGGTTAAGTTAGTGAACCCGAAGTCTCCGTAGATTGATTGGAGACATAAATACTTAAGATCAAATCAAGATTTAATATATCCAATAATCTATTATTCACACGACGGTGCCAAAATATCTTTGAATGTCATTATAATAGTCTAGTCTGTCTGACGGATGAATGGCAGGCAACATCGATAATAAATATAACATAATTATTACGTTTCTGATGCAACAGTATGGACAAAATTGCGAGAGTCAAGATATGTTCAAGGGAGGATAGATTTTTAATGTAGCTCCTTTGTTACTCAGAAATTTATATCGCAATAAAATTATTTGTGAAAACATTCTGCATTAAACAAATGACTTTGTTCGTGGAGGATAAAGCGTATCGAATCGAATATCGTGATAAAGAATCATTCAAGAAGTAAGAGTGATCGTAAAGTATTAAACCTGGACAAACTGGAACAACAATATATCGTCTACACCACTAATAAGATTTTATTGTTTCGGTCATTAATTTTATCTATGTTAGAGGTACATTGCGTTTTCTCAAATTTAGCTTTATTCGCATTATTTTTATTTTTTATATTTGTATTAATTTTTGTTAGTTTCACCCTCAGTCAATGGGGCTGAGAACTTATTTAAGCAAAATGCGAAGCGATTGATCATAAAGATTGCAGAAGGACTCGAGGCTTGACTGAGTCGACTGTCAACAATGACAGCAATCCGTAAATGGGCAAAAAATGCTGAGCCGATGATCAAGAAATATCAAGAATAAAGATTGGTGCAAATGCCGTTAACAGACAGAAGATAAAAATCGATAGCATAAAACCCTACATTTATAAAATTTCAATGGAAAGAATGGCTGTACGAAAGCGTTAGCATACTTTTCCGTTAAAAGAGCATACGAAGGGCGTTTATTTATATATACAACCCTGCATCGTTCAGTGATAGAAAAAGCCAATAATATGAAGGTTGACGTAATATATTACATCAGAGGGAGGTTTGCAATGGGGAAGCTGGGTTGCGGATGAGATTCACAGAGTAGATGACACAAATTCGAATTAATTGGTATGAAATAGTCATCAGAACACAATGCGTCATGTGACGTATGACCGCTCTAAATTGGGCTGAAGTTAGTCATGGTAGGTAAAATTCGCTAATCACCATAGATGTGAGGTCGTCCAAAACGCAAAGCGTAAAGGCATCAAAACCGGATATCAAATTGGCGTTATTAATGATTTGCTTCAGCGTGTTTAGCCCGAGCAAAAACACGAAACATCAGCTTGAAACTTTTTGAGTAGGGTTAAGCTATCTCAACTTCATTGAGTACGAGAGCAAATTTTCACCGAGAGGTTCATTTAAATTATAGCCCTCCTCTCGACGCTGTAAACAGCGTCATTAACCATTGATTATCAAAGGGTTAAGCCGATAAACTGCGAATAAAGACTGGGATGAAATTAACCTTTATCTCTGGTAAATTAGTTTACAGAAGATCCCCCAGCCTCATCGGGCGACCATTTTTCCAGAATTTTTACCACAATTGTCCTGATAATACAATGCCTCCACCGGCGTCCCTTAGGACCTGCGGACAATAAATTTCAGAAGTAAGCACCACTTCCACCATACACCATCTGCATACTTTGTACTGCTTGCTCCACGAGCCACAACCATAAAAATCTTTCTACTTATTTGGCCGAGTGCGCTGGAAGCCCATAGCGCTGTTAGGAGATCTCATGTAAAATCCCACACTAAACCCCATCTTTATAGGGGGTCGTCGACTCTTCTTTCCTGATATAGGAATACTTCTTTGCCCTCAAAATTCCGCATAAACAAACAATGAATTTCTCTTCACTATAAAACGACATAATAAATACTATATTTCCAAGGGGGGCTGTTATATGAGAATACAACGTCTATCGGAGTTATTTATGTATGTACGTCGATATATCGCGTGACTAAAATCAAAACGGCATATAAGTAAGCCATTTTACGCCTTTTTGTGATTCCTCCGGTAAAAGAATAACATGCGAAACCATAAGGGCGTATGTACTATACGCACAAAAACATAAGGACGGATATGTATGTTGATATTATTAGAAATTATATATTACCAATACTAAAAGTCGTATGGACCTCAAAAATACGTCTTTCAGTTTATATAGTTTTTTATGCAATTTTGCTCGTATACGCCCTGTTGCCGCGAAACGAACTTTTTGGTACTTTTTAATTTTAGTCACGCAATACGTATGTTATTTTCAAATCCGTTATGGGAAATTGTATATTGTTAACGAATTATTTACTGTAACTTCTTCACAGAGCTTTCATTAATGGTACATTTTATAATAAAAACCGTTGTTTTTCATTCCGCATTCAGATCATATTACATTTCTGTATTACGTGTGCATGATCAGAATTACAATAGAATTTGCTCTACCACGAAGTCGTTTTGAACATATATCGAGTCATCAGTCGAATTGTATTCTCCACATCATACATTATACTTATCGTATGTCACAGTTAATTATTAAAATGTGGATTTCTCCTTAGGAATTGTCGACCAGGCAGCCAATAAATAAATAAAAGAAATTTACGATGTTTCGGTCCCTTTGGAGTCCCTCTTCAGGTTTATTTTATACAAAAGAGATTTGCAAAAGGTAATAAATAAAATTTTGCAAACTCGATCAATTCTTTAAAGAATAGAGTTACCAATTAGATATAATTAGTTTATATCTAATTGGTAACTCTATTTTTTAAAGAATTATATTTATTTATTGGCTGCCTGGTCGACAATTCCTAAGGAGAAATTCACGTCTTAGTAATTACTAACCAGCCGACATTTCACACAATATCAAACATTTAATTATTTCCTGGAATATAAATTTCCTACGCTACAAGAAAAGCGTATTAAAAAAAACGGAAATTATTTCGAATTCTCTCGATGACGAAACGAGCGTCACGATACTGACCGCTCGAACTTTCAGAGTACCTCCTCTGTACACGGACCTTAAAGTGGAAGATAATGCGTAGCCGAAGGGAAGGGAAATGACAGGGGTTGGTTTATAATACCTGGGTACAAGATTTATAACACGTAATATCAATCATCGCTCAGCTCAAGGCGAGAACAACCCCCGCTGTGTCGGTTTTATTAAATTTTCTTTTGTACCCTGCCACCTCAGCCACCACTACCACTGCTGCCAGCGTCGAAAGCGCCGCCATCACTATTACGTACAAACACACAGGGGTAATTAGTTACAATCCTACCGTAGATTATGCAGACTACCATAAGCACAAACATAAGTTCACAAACATCGCAAGAGAGACTCGCTAGACGTTTCTACTTATTTTTCAAAAAGAGAAAGCTCGAGAAAGATAAAGCTGTGCCAACCAACCAAAGGATCAAGTATTCAGCTGTCAAGACGTTCATCGTCATGCGTCAAAGAAAATCTGCAAGAAATCAATGCATCAGTAGTATAACAATTCGAATAGACGATCTACCATTTACATCTCAAGGAATAAATATGTCTGCGAGTATGTGGCTATTCGTAGATAACCCTACGTTTATGGATATTTTCTACGAAGGCGCTCACCAGCACCTACATTCTACGGATTTGCATGTAAAGCTTGGCCTCGTTTTTCCTTCCGCCACTCTGGCGCTAAACTTTCACACAAGCGTCGACTCCATTTCTTCTTCGGGAACAGCCATTGTTTATGCTTATTCGTTGTGATCTCTCAAGTTTTTTCTCTCCCAATCCTAAGAGGATTTCTGGCGAAAGAGGATTTCTCGACGTTTGAAAAGCGCAGTTTTTAAATATATATATTAAAAAAATTGAATGGAAGGATGACGCTGCGAAAGAAGGTAAAGAAATTGAAGAAAAAAAGCAAATGGAAAACCAAGTACTATTTCTGTTAATAGATAAATCAAAATAGTGACATCAAGTACAAGTACTTAAACTCTGTTTTCTCATGGAATCTCGAACCTATACAGATTTGCATGCTCAAGCACAAAAGTGGATGCGCTTTTGTGTTCAAGGTATAATTCTTTAATGTACAGAGTATATCTACACCTCATCAGACGGACCAGGCGCTTTTGTCAAGTTGCTTCTTCGTGAGTAGACTCACCTAAATGCTGCCTGTTATACCGTGTGCCTTTTATCTTGGCCTTTCTCTTTTATTCTGCCTCTCTCTCTCCCTCCCCCCCCCCCCTTACCCCCCCCCTCTCTCTCTCTCTCTCTACTATATATATATAGACCTTCATGCATCTGCTCTTCTACTCACTGACAGACTTTTCTCTCGCTTTCCTACGCACCAAACTCATTTGTTCTACTGGTATTCCCATATTCTCTTTTCTTCTTTTTTTCATTTTGTAGCTTCGCATCCCATTCCGCCCTCCTATCCCTGCATGACCCTATGAACTCAACTCAACAGAGCTAATATATAAGCGTAATTTCTCTTTCAGTCTAAATATGGCTTAAAAGCATAAAATGTAAAATGAGTCCGTACTAGTAGGTGAAGAGATGATAGAAGCAAGTCCATCAAACGTTACATCCTCTGACGAAGTACTTGTGAACCACTTCTGGTACCAGTACCCACTTTACTCGAATATATACATTTTCTCAGAAACCACAAAGTCGGAGAGAAACTAGAGGTTCGCACTGCGAAGTTGGCTAGGTTGCTTTGAATTTCTTTCGTCCAACTCGTGGACGTCTTGATTCAGGATAGCCACTTCAGCAGAGAATTTCGCGAGTGGGATTCAACAAGTCGTGCAGAATAGAAACAAGGGAAGGGCAGTGTGCCTTGTTCAATGGCGTCTTGGCTGCTCGGTTATCTTCATATACCTCGTTTGAGTTAGTAATTGCTGAAATTACAGCGAGAACTGCTTTCTTCGTTTCGTTGGAACTTTCGAATGTTCTCCATTTCAATTTGGCGTAAATGGATGAAGCAGGAAACGCTGGAAAAGTCCATCGTGAAGCACCGGACTCAACAAGGGGGTTCGATCCCGAAGCAGCAGCCCACGCCACAAAAGAAAATTTGTTTATGTAAATTTTAATTGCAACCGACGACGTAACTTATAATTTCTCTGAAATTAATACAAATTTCATTGACCATCTAAGTGCGCCGGTTACCGCATGACTATCGACATTTGAATTTCAAAACAGCCTCGCCCTCGTATCGTGTTAACCCTTCGGCGGATTTGCAAGACTCCCTCTCTCTTTTCTATTTCCTTGTAGTTTGCTTTTCTCTATCTTTTTATTTCTGTTTTTCGCATCTATAGGAAATAACTTTCGAGCTTTCTTTGTGAATTCCCACTGGCAAGTTTTGCGTTTACAAGCGCTTGGATTCGGAACACAATATCCGAGGGTTGAAGATTTCCGAGTAAACGTGTCCCAGATACAATGTTCACCACTGGTAATTACATAAGCCCAGCATTCATCTTCAGTATATGTATTGTGATATTGTAATTCTGGGGATACAATATTATTAATATAATTTTTAATCAACTCGCTTTAACAGGCGCATTACCGTCCCTTGATAAAACACCGGACACTGCGTCAACACTACAAGGTCATGATTCCAACAACAAATATATTATCATTGAGGGGATTAAAGAGTATTGACGCCATAAAAAAAAAACTGTTTCTGTATCATAAAATAATAGAAGAAGAATGATATCATCTTGCCATTCCAGGAATAAATAATTTGTTATACGTAAATAAAATAATGAAAATTCAAACATTCCACATGATTGACAGCTTCTTGTGTCATATCGTACATTTACAAATAATTCCATTTCAACACATAATCTGCGACTAAACACATTACACTTTGCTATTCTCAAGATGTGGGGCCACTCATAATTAACATTTATAAAGAATACTTGATAACCGATGAAGTGATCTGCTAACAATTTTATAGGCCGGGACAGGTGGCGACAGGTTCTAACGCCGTTTTACTACGACGATAACTTACTTTTGTAAATGGCCAACAGAGGCGTTCCGTTCGCAAAAGTACTTGAACAGCTGTTCCTGAATCCCCTTTAGAGTTTTTTGTAAATCCCGCGTTGTGCATGCTTACATGACGACCTCCGCAATACCCACGACAGGATGTCATGAAAGCCCGCCACTCCCGAAGGACCAAAATTCGATCAGACGTACCTAGCAGACGGTGCCATGGGAACGTGGGTGACACCGAAATTTCGCGGAATTCACTCTGCAGTCAGCGCTCCCAGAAACAATAGAAGATAGATTTGTCATGGATCTACGTTACCCTTTTTCTGCGATTGTGATAAAGATAGTGTCAAGCATTTCGATACCGAAGCAAAGGTACTTATCACTGAGTGCAAATTTTACTGCTTTTTCTTTCGCATTGCCAGACATCAGGGGATAGAAGACTGACATTCAACTCGTAAGGGAGATTGTGCTCTGGATCACAAGGACCTACTAGAATATCACCGTCATCATCCGAAGGGCTCTTGAACTCCCGAAAACTTACGGTGTCCAGGTGTGAGAAATAATGTTACTGTCTGCATTCTATCTCACTTCTAAAATGCCTTAAATAGAAATCCTGAGACGATGTCCACGCGGAAACCTTTGACGAAGACAAACAGATTCGTGTGAGGGGGAGGGGGGCACCGGTATGATACTTGCCCTTCTCGGTATGGAACGTGATGTGAATACTAATTTGCAGGAACACCACGATATCCACTATCTAAAATCCAAGATCAACCTTCCATGTTGATTGCGTCTTAATTTCCCGAATGTTGAACAATCTGCAAATATTATTGGCCTAGGAAGGCACTTTTTTCAGTACTTACGGATGGCGACCTACTTCCAGCGCGGCCTCGTCATTCCTTTTGTATCTTCGGATTTGGATACGAAAAGTAATTTGGACTGAGCTGTCGAGCATGTTGATCCTTTCTCGGGATTCGCTATCTTTCTTTTCTGGCTTTCTTTAGCTTCTTTTACCGATTTAGAGTCCACTGTGGCATTAACGTGCATATTTCGGAATTTGTGGAAAAAGGTATTTGTTCTCGCAGGACAGAGTAGAAGAGTAATCTGAAATAACGTCACAGTATATACAGATAGAAAAAAAGTAATCTAACAATACTTTTACGTCAACGACTTTTCGTCGATTATCAATCCTTTGCAGTCACTATTTATTGTTCATGCGTATTGTACACCCTCGTTATATGACGACCACGGGCACAAAGTGGGTAATAGCCCCTGCAAAGTATACTTCTTTACCGGGTAAGTACCGCCGTGGACCAATAATATTAAATCAAGTTGATTCCCTAATAAAATGGACTATTTATTTTATTTCGCGTATCGCGGTGAGACCGGACGTCGTAGACGCGGGCGTTGCCTGGCATTTCTACCCTGCGACAATAGATCGAACGGAGGTACCTCGGCAAATTGCAAAGGTTTTTATCGATGCTATGAATCAAACACCCGGTCTGTGACTCCACAGGGTCAAAAAGGCCAATGAAATCGATGAGTCTGCGACACACGTAGACGGAAAAATAATTTTACCAATACCAACTTGTACCCGCCTAAGCCATTATATAGGTCCACCAACTTCTTTTCCATCTTCTCGATGTTCTCCCCACGCATATCGTCCTTTCCTTTCCGAACACGACCGTCGTCTATTCACACATCCCCAACGTCACTTTTCACGCCAGTAATACACGTTTCTATGCACTTATTTTAATATAATATTAGTTCTTTTACCAGAAATTACCGGAACCATGGTCGGGCTCCATTAAGACAAAGATATTCCTTGTGATTTGTCGATTTTGCACTGTGAACGCGTGACCCACGGTTCTCGTTTACGATCGTGTCACCACTTCTTCAGGGTTCAGGGTTCGGTACTAAAGGTAGCGCGTTTGCCCGTAGGGACAGATGAATCTCCTGAACCGCAAAGCAACTTCCGCTCCCGAATCCGTAGAGTGCCGTAGAGTTTATTGAATTTTTAACCTAGTCCTACCACTGTGCGTATATTTTACTGACATACTTTTTCAACACGGCATGAATTTCGGACGCGGGGTGTTACGCCAGTGAATTTAAATTTATGCTTTTACCTACGAACCCTGGCTGCGTATAAATCTCCGAAAAACTTCCCAACCCCATCTCCGGACGACAACGTCCACGCTTCTGTCAAGATTGTGAAGCGTGCTTCGTGGGAAGGAAGAGGGAAGAAAAGAATAATAAAAAACAGAAATATATTTTTCCGTAAATATGCTCTCCATATTTGTTATATGTTACATGCTACATACACGTGGATATGCTTCTCGCTACTTTCATTGATAGGTGTGTGGCTGTACGAAACAGATAGGTACTCTAGGAATATTGGGAAATATGGATATATGATTTTTACTGTTTCACGTTCTAACCGGCTGTGGCGCATCTCTAGGATAAGCTTCGACAACCTTTCTAATCTTTGTATTTTTTATTAGGTTATGTAGATGTCAAGTCGCTAGGATCTGTATAATGTATCAAAATTTAATGAAAAACGGTATAGTAACGTGTTTGCCTATAGAGGTCACGCTCTGTTAGTCTAGCTTAATTATGAAAAAGCCTCGTAAGCATGAATTATTTGAGAAAGAAGTACTTTCTTGGGCAAATATTAAGATTGTAGCAATTGCAAAGTTATTGATGTTTATTAGAAAATGGAAAAAGGCACGATACAATTTTTATCTTGTGCTGTGCTTGTAGACGGAACTTTGATTTTAATTCTGTAACGTGTTTAATGTATAAACTTTAATGGGTATACCTTATCCTATATAAATAGTTCTCTCTTTTTGGAAAGTGTCACAGATATACTATCATGTAACCATGATTGTTATTTTCACCATCAAAATGAATTAAATCTTGAAAAGTGCTCGTAATTAGCGAGTTCCGAATTTAATTGTATAATAAAATTGAAGTAGAATAGGCAATTTGAAAATTTCAGACGTTAATTTATTTCACGTATCACCCATATAGGACAATTTTAGTTAAACTGAGAGATTTCAAAATCCAATCACGTGGACGTCGTATCCTTTAACTCTTCTAGGTAAAAATAATTGGTATCATGTTTAACCATTCTTTCATACCAATACGATATTTTGCCTACAGAAAAGACAGTTGCTTTCCGCTTTATGCCTTCGATTATTCCCCTAGGTTACTATACATGTATAAACATTTCAGTATCGATACTCAGCATCAGCGAAAGTGGTGAGAGCAGTGAAGTCTCGGATTACAGCTTTCAGGTGTGGTTAGAAACCCAATTGATCGACATAATCTTATACAATACCTACAGACTCCAACTAAACTTCCTAAATGAGTACAGCCAGATGAACAACACACATACAACATATGTTGATATAGTTACCCGTCTATCTAACTACAGAACCTATGTACCAAGTACAACCAACTAAACTAGGAACATGCTTATCTATCTACAATATACTTCAATAATTCAAGCAGAAGCCCATTCTCGAAAACTCATGATCGATTATACACATATACATAACAAATAGGTATACAGACACTAGCAACGAATTTCGAAAATAATAAAATAAAAATTTGAATCTATACAACTCCGATATCAATATTATACACATCTATAGAATACATTGAACATACAATTGCTTTCGTTTCAACAGTTAGAACATGGCGTAAACCCGCCATTCATAAATAATCCAGTTCTTTGTAAACTCCCTGAAATTTCATCATCCGTTTCGAATTGCTCCGTTTTCGAGTTATCAGGGATTTGGATCCACTGCAATTGTTAGACGGCTCTCCTGTCTTAGCGCTTTGAAATTCTTCGACTAGACAAACTTACGTTGGAAGTTTTCGAGTGGAAAACTTCACCACGGACGAGAGCGTCTCTTCCCGTGCGTAAGGGAATATGAGGTCTTACCGTTGTCCTAGTAAATTTCGTGTTTCCTGCTGATGGCATTCATTTAAATACTCTTATGGATACAGGACTCACGGAAGTCTAGATTTCATTAAATACTTCTAAGAAAAGCAGGCGAGAGTGAAATTACTATAGGCGCGAATGCTTTAACTTCTTAGTGATTATGTAGTATCTATCTAGAAACAGTGTTGTCTGCTCCAGGGCAAGTGAACTACAACGAGGGGATACAAGTTACATATAGATTGTTATTATTATTAGGTGGTTGTTGAAGTAGCAACGTATCTTTGAAACTCTGACTCCCATACGAACTTGGTTTCGAGCAAATACACGAGGCCCATACCAATTCTCCGACTGTCCCGGGCTGGATTGCTCGTATCGTCTCACGATTTTTATTTATTTCCTGCAGGAAATAAATGCCTTTATTGAAGAAACCTCAGTCTTGGAAGAATTTTCTCCCGATGCTTCTGCTTCCTTTCGGCTAGCTTCAGTCGTTTCTTTTTCTGGTTCAAGGATATACACGACGACGAGAAAATCGACGTTATCTGAACGATTCAATCGATAATGTCACCGATCTTGGCGTTCAATAAGAACTTAAATTGTTCCGTTCGAAAAGGATGTGCTGTAGACACAAGAAATGAAGAACAAAAAGCGTCCTGCCGCGTAATGAGAGAAAAGTTGTTTAAAAATAACCGCTTTTGTTATAAGTTATAATAAGCAAGAAGGATACTTTGATACACTGAAAGTGCTCCAATACAGCCAACCGCTGTCCTCTGCAGTGAAGCTTTAATTTTTTCTACTTTTTTTTTGGAAATTCAATTTGTCGTCAGCGAGTAAACCAACCGATGTATCGTTGAAAAATAAAATTTTTAACGAGTTTTAAAACCCCGTTTAGGACGAAAGCCTATTGCGTCACGGTCGTGAACCAAACTCAAAAGTATGCCTCTCAATAACCGATATTTGCCTAAACAAGATATGTATAGGTAGCCTCAAACACAAATCACTAATCCGAGCAACCTCGTTTCTTTTTTTATTATTAAACTCTGCGATATTCAGCATACGTAGTTTGCTAATGGCAAACAATCGTTGAATACAAGATCGATCATCATTCCCTTAACCCTTTGAGGGGCGGTGGTGAGTATACTTACCATCATTTTTTCTTCCATTTTTATAATGATCAATAAAAATAGGTATTCATTGACATTTTCTGACTTGGAAATATTTCCTCTATATCTTCTTAATGGTTATTATATTTAATTTGTTGATTTTATATTGTTTATAAACAAATAAAGTTTTTAAAACGGGTTTTTTCGGATAAATTCGGTTCCTGCGAAACCACTTAGGATGGAAAGCTGAAAATTTCACTGAGTATTCTCAACATCTTTTAGTATCATATATAATTTTTTCAGAAATTTTCGCACGCTAAATTTTTGTTAAACAAATAAATAAATTTTCTTTAAGTTGACAGCGAAATTGACAACTGTCAGCTGTTAAATTCTAATTCTGACATCATATTCGTAGTCAGCGACCCATAAAACAGAAATACAAGTTACCACAAAAATCAACCAAGCAGAAAAAATGTGCCCCTGGAAGGGTTAAGAAGGTACACCTAGTGGTCGATTAAAAAAATCGATTTTTTGTGTGGATATTTCGAAAGTTTGAAGAGTAACAATGTTCTCCTGAAATATAACGTTCTAATTCTTAGTTTTGAGTTTTTTCTTAAATAAATTAATAATTTATCGGCTCACCTTTAAGCCTCTGTTAACCTTTTCCTTTCTGAAAGTATGCCTTGAAAAGAAGAAGGTTTTGTTCATTCGTTAATTCACTCATTTCCACAGCAGAGAACGTAACTAATGCCAATATGAACAGAAAGTGCCACTTGTTTACTACCAACTACTGCCCTAATTTAGTGTCTCTAGCGCCACACAACGGCATCACAGCGAAATAATTTCCAACATATCCTATCGTCACCCAGTATATGACGTCATTGGCCAAGAGTTTTTAATATCATCTCCACAAGATATGCATCCTCACAACCTAGGTAGAGATTTGCGAAAAATGGAAGTTTCGCAGGATGGAGCATTCTACGTCCACGAACAAACAAAATTATCATTCTCCTTAGTCGTACATTTTCTTTTCCAGAGATATCGCTCTCGAACTTTATTTCCTCGACATAACGGAACGTCGCAACGAATGGAAGAATGAGTCGGAATATTTTCTACGTCTCCATAAAGATATCCGGGTATCTCGCATCTTTGGACAAGGACCCTTGTCTTGAGTATTGGATCGGATAATTCACCGAATCTTTTGCAAACGCAAGAGAAAAAGGACGATCAGAAGAATAACTAACTAGTAAAGTTTGAGTTAACGAGTTCCCCGAATACGATCGTATTCTTTATGAGCCATATACAATTGCCGGAAGAATTGAGAGAGAATTTAAAGACACGCAATAAACAATTTATTCTATTAAGCAAAACGTATATACTTGCTAGAGAAGATATATAGTATTTCTAAAATATTGAATTATTGGTCGGAATATTGAGAAGTCTTTCAAATTCACTCAAAACTGAGTGAATCGAGTCGGTTTTGAACTTTTGAAGACGCAAATGACGACAGGAAACAAAACAATTCTCATATAGAGTTATATGATTTTTCTAAACACAGGAAATTTATTGCTGGTTCCTGAAGCCGACAGAAGGAAAGTATCAAAAGCTCAGAACCTTTCTGGGCCGTAGATGGCTTGTTAATGCCGTGAAGGAGTAGCCAACCATAAGCTCCATCATCGATCATGCTTTCATTGTGAGTGCCCTTCGTGTTGTACTTGACATATGTATATATGTAGGTACATAGGAATCTTGAATTATTTGACTAGAAACATCGATCATAAACCATAAAACGACAATAACAAAGGGAAGCATTCTTTTTTCTCTCAACTCCTTCAAGATTTAAACAGAAAAAAAAGGATGCGTCTCAAAAAGGAACTAAAAGAGTTTTGAAAAGTACTCTCTATACTATGGAGATTACTGTAATCTGGTAAGCTGGAAACTGAAGGCGTCTCGGCATCGGATAGAGATCTTCCGTCCATTCTTGGCTCGAGACATCGAAGGCGTAATAGATAGAGAGTCTTGTCCAGTAATAGATAGAGAAGGATAGAGATAAGAAAATGAGGTCGAATAGAGTAAAATGAAGAGAAGAACGATATGCAGCCAAAACCAGATATGGAGTATATAATTTACGTATTAGACCGTCGAGAAGAAACGCAATGGCACTGAGAGGGTGGTTAGGAAGAGGTGGGGAAAAAGGAGAAGAAGATGGAACAGAAAACCGAAGTGGATTGAGGAAGGTCGAAAATAGAGTTTCGAGAGGGGAAGAGGTCTTGTGGATATTGGCACGGCACAGCTGCGTTAGGATGCAAAAGCACGTTTACACGATATTTCCCCGAAAATTAAATTCATGCGAAACTCTGATCGCGTATTCATTGTGCGCGTTGCAGCACAACGATGTCAGGTGGGTGGGAATAACACAGGGGCTCTTTGGATTTTGCGGCGTCGAGTAATGAAAATGATTTCGAGAATACCAAGCGTCTTCATTGATCCATGAAGGTTTTATGCCGGGCCGAGCAGCTATGGCGGATTATTAAACCTTACCCATCCTCGCAATTTCCATCTCGCGAAGGCGCCTGTTGCCTCGCGCGTTCTTTAGCTCGTTGAAAGCCTCGCTTAAGTGGCTCCGATTATTCCATCCGCAAGATATGCAAATTATCCCATTCCAGACAAAGAGAAACGTCTGTCGAGTGATTTACGGGACGAAAATAGAAGACGATAGAGAAACCCACGGGAAAATCTTTGGCTGGTACAAGACGGCAGCTCTGAATATATGCCGTTAGATAGCCGTATATCCACTAAGGAATCCCACTCCTTGTATTTCCGAAAATGTCCACAGAGCATCGGAAAGAAGATTTAGCAAGATCTCAAATCGATTTCGTGGGTGCAAAAGACCTTGAGATACACGTTACCGAAAATGGATATTTCCCATCGAACGTAGGAGGGCCATTACCCGGGATAACGGTAAATTCAGTAAACTAAAAATTCGGGCGGGGCCCGCTGAATTATTGAAATTGATACTTTTACGTGTTTTCATGAAATATAAAATCTCTTTCCGGTGTTATTGCAACGGGAACTCATCCTATAGCGCACAACGTCGATACGTTCATATAACCTCTACACGTTCCAGGTAACGTGTGAGCTTGCCTCTAACCATACACTACGGCATTCCTGCTTTCAGAAGGGCAATACAGACTAGAGAGTAGAAATGTCGGCTATACAGCTGTCCTATAGCCATATCTACCTATTTCATATAATAGTGTATATGTCTGTTAAAGATATGCATAGAACATCCACCATTACCCAAGTGACTCAGTATTCCTGGCGTACGATTATTTATACAGCGTTCAGTGAAATCCGACTTCATGTTTATCCTTAATTCGAAGGATTCATTTGCCTTAGTGGCTTTACCTGGATTTCCTTAATTACCAAATTTATGTAAGCTCTCTCGAATGTAACGCAAGCGTCCCATTCTTTAAAAGAGCTTCTACAGAGTTACTATACCGTACGACATTTGATCGATAACGCTGTATCTGTCAAGCAAGCCTATATAATCTTTCTGAAATGGCGATAAAGGTATCCTTAACGTATGGCAGAGCTGCGAACTGTTTTATGCACCGTCGACGTTTTGCTCGACACCCAATTCCGATAGCTCGTAAACGATTTTCCGTGAAACCACAGCCATTAAATTGTACTATTCCCCAAATCGCCAAGTTTCTCGGTCCAGCATTCGTTTCTTACCAGCCCTTCGAATACATTACAATGTGCCGCATATAACACCAGGCGAGATTCTATAGCGACTGCTTTTTACGAAAACGTTTTACGACGTCGCGACACTTTACAATTTTTCGTAAAATTTCTCTCCTCCGGTGAACAATGCAACTCTGTCATTTCTCACGTATGGCGTCAGGACGCTACTGCAATTTCGAAAGAGGTCATCGATGCATCAGTTTGCTGGATCAAATCCTAATCCGCAAGTCAAGCGAGGAAGCAGCAGTGACAATAACTCACTGACTCGATACGTTGTGATGTTTATCATAAGGTATTGGCTATACTGAACGGAAACCGTAAGTCGTTTGGCTCGCGAACCAATAGGAAGCACGCATCGAAAACGTTGGGACGAATCGAGGCAAAACGAAAACGAATAAGAATACACGATGCGGCAAAATGCATTTGAGTCTGTTGGGGTGAAAGAACCTCGGAATGGTTTAATCCAATCTGCATTGCCAAAATTTCGTAAATTTCGAACGAGACTCAATACACTTGGGATTCTTGCACGTTTTCGAACACATATACGCAGTGTAAATTTATCGAGATACGCTGAGGCTGGCAATGCAATTTGCTGAGAAGAATTATACTGGTTTAACAGTCATCTACACTAAATATTGGCCAAAACTGTACAACTTCAAGGCAAAGGACGATGCCTTTGCGGAATGTCACCTCAATTATCTATCTTATACTGATGCAGATAGAACAGTGGAAACCTTTCACGAATTGCCATTCGATGCTATCAAGGATTATATAATCGTATTGTATAATCATTTTACATAGGTAGGGCAGCCCCCATGAAAATATTTATATTCGAAAATGTATGTAAAAATATGTGCAGTATATTAGACATATACTGATAAATTTTACAAAGCGTAGTTTTCAGGACTTTTTGTCATGAACATTGGTAGTTATGAGGACACTTGTAGTTTACCAGGACGATCCTGACAAGATTTTGATACATAAGGTGTATTGCAAGGACCATAAAGCGACTCTCACACCAAATTTTCCACAATTTTTTCAATGCTACACACCCGAAACTGTGATGGGCTTAGAAATGGCTAGGTTAGGTTAGGTTAGAATTTCAATGCTAGATGCCCCAAGGTTTAGTTCTTTTTTTAAATATTTCAGCTTGCCGTTGTGAACGCCGCATGATCGGCAAAGTCCTTGTAACTACCCCTTGACAAATTTATATATATATATGTGAAATATAGTTGTATATGGACTTGATATGAATGACATATATTTAAATACGATATAATGGATCCACTTATTTTTTTAATTTTCTTTACCGAGGCAAAGTGGGCGGCTGAACGAAATAACGAAGATATATTACTAAGAACACGATATTTTAGCTATTTACTACTTATAGATCAAGTTCCTCTTATTTGCATTACGTAATGAAGTATCGAGAAATTCGGGGCGAACCGGGACACCGAACAGAACATAAAAATTCTTAAATCAATTTTAACGCCATTGGTCGATGACTAATGGCGTTGTGCGAGTCGGCAATTGACGCGAGACGCATGCGCAGTATAGCCGTAACCGCTATGAACAGACGCAGCATGCATTCAAAAATGAACGCAGCTTTTAATTACGAAATCAAAGGTCATGGGACGAAATAGCAATGACTAATGCTATAACATTATTATTGTTTATAAATAGTAGTGTTGTTCTTAGTATATTGAATATTCGTTTTCTATTTCTATAAGTAAATCAACTAGTTTCTTACACATACCTGATGTTTTTTAATAAATTGTATCATTCACACGATGACATTCGGTTCGTGTCGGCTTAAATATACATTAAATACACATTTTAAACGTGTAAAATTGTACAAAGGAATTTAATGTCTATTTTTTATGTAATTCAGTTAAATTTTAGAGTGTCCCACTTTACCCCGGTGTCCCCTACCTATTTGTTTTGATCAGAATATATGGTGATTACTTGTATACACGTGGAAGTTTATAGGTATAGAATTAACGAGATGGTTAAATTACGCTTCATATAAAATGATAAAACGACTATGTCCACGGATAATGATACAAAATTGTTATAGATGCTTATATTATTAATAATTTAAAACCATTGATATAAATGATCGATATAGAGTTATTGGTATACAGAGTGGTTCACGAGAAACCGAACACCTTAATATCTCCCTTGGTTATGAAGATCCGAAAAAATGTTTAAGATATAATTTGAATACTTTCAGAGAAATAGTTACACGAAGTAAAAAGAGTTTTTTCCAAGGTCATTTTTTTCAACGCCATCAAAGACGTCGATGTTTTTTTTAAGTCGCTAGTAGTTGCGTGGGGTGTCTCAGACATCCCAGCCATCAAAATCGATCGCTGGTAGTTAAGAAAAATGTGTTATCAACCATGTTCCCCATAATACCTTTCTAGCTACACTTCTCATACAACCTACCGAGTGTTATGTATCGCTGAGAAATTGAATGCAAACAAGAGATATTTTAAAGCGACTGAGATGCCTGAGACACCCTACGTGACCTTCTGCGTCAAGAAAAACCACAAGACTAGGTACTAGCACGTTAAATACGAAACTATGTGTTTTTTATTAAATAAGATTAGAGAATTAATTAAGATTAATTTAAGGATGTATGAGACATTAGTATTTTATTCACGAATTTTCAAAATATCGTTTTTAAATTGTCGGAAGTTACTGTACTCGGGAAAATGACTTCGAAAAAAAAATCGTTTTGCACGATGGTCGCCCTTTGAAACCATTCAAATTATATTTAAAATAATTTTTTTCAGATCTTCACAACCAAGATATTTAGATGTTCGATTTCTAGTCCACCACCGTGTATATACGACCGAGGACGAATGGTAGATTGTTTGTAAGAATAAAAGTTCCTGGCTGAACTACGTACACAACAAATATCTCAAACAGAACAAGATAATAGGTCTCTGATAATTTATTATACTGTCGTACGAAACTTCACTTCTCGCTTTATTATACAGGACAGATAACAAGTTAAATACCTATGTAGATTTAAGGTAGATATATATATTGAGTTAATAAAAATTAAAAAGCAATTTCATTCCTTTGAGTATCTGCGGTGATCCTGGCCTTGACAAAAGCACAAAAGGACGTCACGATATCAAAGTGCAGAACGGGAAATTCATCTCGTCTGCTCAAGCAGATATTTTCCTGCTTCCAGCATCAGATTACCTGGGCGACCTGACGCTTCCACTCTTCTTTCATCACACTGTGCGAAAGTAATTTTGGCCCTTGGGCGACCCTCCAAGCGTTTTAAGAAAATCAACAGGAAATTGCAAAGAATCGATCAATCTCCGGAAGTGCGTCGTGAATTTACCTATGTAAATATAATCCTCGCCTCGTTATTGCCTATATAGAATATTGACGTAGGACGTACGGTCAGTATAGGTTTATCGAAGTATCGATGAATCAACTCTCAGGGGATCATAAGATCAGAACAATTTCCTGCAGGGATTCGCTGGACGAAAGTGACGCTGACAACTTGATCCTTGCTTTCCGTCGACAAGACTACAGCCATCTTCCCTTCGCCACCCTTTGTACGCTGGCTCATCTATTTTTCTTCGACGTTTTCTACTTATTGTGAACCCACAACCTCAACTCCATGAGCTACATGGAACATTTATTCTCTAGAGACTAGAAATGCACCGCTGCCAACAGCATCCACAGAACTGCGTTACTGTCGACTGCAGCTTCGTTATATACCGGAAACGCTCTACCTTGAGAATTATAGATTAAGCATGGCCGCACAGAGAGCCATAATCACTATAACCCCAAGACACTGCAGATACTGATCAAGTGATCACACTGAATGATCTGCGCAAGTACCTTGCTTGCGCTCATCGATTATGGATGGCTTTGCGTAAAAAATTAGAAAATTGTGACTGCAATTTTCATATTTTTAACAGGTTTGTCTCTATTTTTTGAAACTTTTCAAACACGTCATGACGTTTATCGACAAACTTCAATTTCAATTTGCCTCGTGTTAGTAAAACTTAGTTTTGTAATATGTACATTTTTTAAATTAACAACGTATCCTGATGTAGATAATGGTAAATGTATGAACCCTACAATGACTCATATTTTTTTTGTAAGCGTTAATGCTTATCAAGGCTATCTGGCAGACCTTGCGCCATTTACGCCCAGGTAAGAAGATTATATATAACAATGATTGCATATAATTTATATATAACTTAGAAAAAGAAAATAATTTACACTGAAACCGTGATTTTAATTTTAAGAAATGTATGATACTTAGTTGTAGAGAGAAATGCAATTATCGCAAAAAATTCAGTGAATCACGCCTGTAACACAAGACTTTGAAATATCGAAATCGGTTAGGTCGAGAGAGCTATCGTTAACAGAAAAAATACTGTCGCGCGTTACAACAATAATACAGGATTTATGGATTCCCTGTTATACAGAATATAGAGATTGTACAGCCCTGGACTCCCGCCCACAATGACGACTTGCCGAGAGATGATCCTTTAGTTACGCGGTCCTCTGACGATAGTTAGTTCCCACCCTGAATGTCAGGACGACGGACTCCCTCGAAGTCCGATCGTCTCTTCGATTCCGCCATCTACCGTACTCCCGAGCGCGCCAATTTTCGAATTATTAGTTCAGTCCCTTTGTATGCCGTTTACGTGAGCGACACTCGTTACGAAAATGTTCTCTTTGTTGACGTGACTAAATTCTGGACGACGATTCTCCCGAATGAATAATGAAGACCGCAATAACGAAACGCTCTTTCATTCGACTGTAGCATCCTTTCAGTAGGGCGGATATCCTAGTCGCGATGAGCCTTCGGATTGGGGTTCCGTCAGGGCGGCAGCCAGACCAGGTCCTTCGATAATCGGTCCCAATCGGGATGATGGTCCTCTTCGTCGCCGGAGCTTTGCGGGGTGGCAAAGACATCTTTCCTTTACCGGTCGTCCCCAGCTCGATACCTCACTCGACTGTCTGGGTTACGATAGCCGGCCCTTGGATCATGGTATCGGATATTTGGCCACTATCTCTCCCATGGCGGTGGGAGACGCTTCCGAGACCCAGAGCGCGATCGGCAACACGCGCGTGCATTTGATTTGACACCGCGATACCAGCTCCTGTCTTGTCTCCAGTGTTGCCGAGGCCTAATCTCGATAAGGCAACGGGGATCTCATGGACTTCTTTCGGACGTCCTCTCTGGGATGGACTCCACCAGGTATTATCGGTAGCCGCCCACGTTCCCTCTGAGGGCCTATAGCTTCAAGCATAGCGATGGCTCGTTCGTGATGCGTAGTGTCTGAACGGTCTGTCTCCTTCTCGTTGTCCACAATGTGATTGTGGCGAGTTACATAATAAAGAATTTAAACGAAAACCATAAGTACAGAAAAATAATAAATAATAATAAGACCCTGGAGCGGTAGCTACACTCCAGCATGAAACGCGAGAGCTGAACTTCCTTAGAGGGACGTTAAATCGTAACGTCACAATAAATATATAAGGGAAGGGGGAGGGGGTAAAATGGGCCCCATGGGGCAAAATATAATAGGTATCCTCATTAATACTATTATTAATATTATTAATGATGCCCGTTTTTTCTCCTACCCATAAACATGTATAGAGAGAAAAAGAGACAGAATATAATCCGTCGGTGAACGACGGGTTCTGACTTTTTCCAGATGTCTCACTCACCGAATTACGGAATTTTAATTAAATCGATGGTCCCGCCACACGTAGGCACGCAATTTTCGTACCACCCCCTTGTGGCTGCTTTGAACATTTTAGGGGAAATGACGAGAGCTCTGTGTAAAGGAGGACAATTAAAGCTTTCGAGAGGTTTTCATGACGAGTATAGCCCACTTTTATTGTTTGATGCTCGACCGTCATGAAGGGTCCTTTAAATAACTGAAATTATTCATACAATCTGATGATACTTTGGTAAACGATATATAACAAAGGTAAAGAGTGAATGATACTGGGTGATTAGTAAGGGAGTGATATATAGCGCAGTCATCCAACCACATTGTTCCCTTTCGTGTACCACGGCGTACTGATAAATCCGACATTCTCCCAATTTCCAGCCGCGCAGTTTACATAACAGCTGCACGACCTAATTTACAATTATTCGCTTTTTAGACAGCATCGCCATCAGCACCACTATTATCCTCTTCCTCGTACCAATCGGTGCTCCCACATGTCTCTCTGGCAATTATTCCGATTAATACTGTTCATATGTGGAATGCAAACGAACGACTCGATATTAATATTTGACAGAGAACAGCCAATCCGCGAAGTAGTAGTTTCATATGTCAGGTTCAATGAATCTCACAAGATGCTGGATGCTGGACGTTATTACTTTACACTTCTTTTACGTAATACCTCGAGTGAAGTTTTCTGGATAAAATATATAATTCTATTATTAGTAATTGACGTCTGGGTGCCCACAAAGAAATTTTGCTAAGATCTATGAGCGGGGCTTTAGGCCAGACAGCCGGTATGCACCTAATCGTCGCTGTAACATCGAAGGGGCCTTACTACGATAAACAAATTATTTTTTCTATCGAGGCTTTCTTATTAATATCTCAAAGAGTTATGGACGATCGAGAAATTTTTTCCTGGCTACTGAATATAATAATCTGTATAGCGTTATGTTAGGTTATGTTAAATTTCTTAAAAGGAAGTATAAATAGTTTTTCTAAATTTCATGAAAATCAAATGTATTATTTTAAAAATAGCAAGCAAAAGTGCATTCACATTTCGAATGTAAGTATTTGGATCCATAGAGTTACCCTAACTAACGATTATTATGGGTCATGATTGATTATTAGTTAGTCGCTGTAGTTTGACATTGTAAAATTGTCTTTCTGAATTTTTGCTGAGGTTGCAAATGGAATACTTTCTAACTAAAATTAATTGGCACTTTCCAATTCTGAATCAAGTTGACCAAGCTTTCTCCTGCATGACGGTAACGGGTCAGCAAAAAAAGTTTATAATTTAATTGAAAATAAAGAATGGTTGTTAGGCTTTTCTCGTTCGTGACGTCATGGTTCTATATACATAGAAGTACTAACCCGTAGCCTAAATAAACAGTCAATGTAATTTAACATCGCCCTGCTCTTGTTATTCTGAAAATTGAATCATACATACAACGATAAATCAATTAAAAGATGTTACGCAGCATCCCCAGTGGCAATTGCCCAACTAAAACCTCTAATTATTCTAGCTTACTTCATGCCCAATCAGGGTCCAGCAAGTTCATTCCACTAGGGTAAAGCTTAAAGTGCGTGTGATGAGGCCCTATCCAAGAACCCGAACCTTAATGCGTCAATATTCTCATTAGTAATTCATATCAGGACCGTGTCAAGCCCACACTAGAAATAGGTATACCTACTTGAGAACGTCCTATCTGACCCCTAATACCGGCTTATCCGTATTAGGGTGCTCCCTAAAAAATTTCTACAAGGGTCACTGTATCTACGTATCGTTAGCCTCGCGTACGCGACACATCTTTCAAAACGTTCAGCCAGCGTGGCAATGCGAAACTGAGCAACTACTCCACTGCGATGCATATGCATCGGCCACTTCCGGTTGACCTGCTACCACAAATTGCATTTCGGTCTTAGTCAAAGTACCATGCTGGAGTGCATCTCGTAAACAGGAGATAATTCCTCGTGACTTGGGAAAGCGCGGGCTGCCAGTGTTACGTTGCTCGTCAAGCTTATACGGAGTGAGCATAGCCACGTTACGTTTGCATTTGACGGTTTGTGCATCTATAACGAAACGAGAAACGATGAAACACGGTATATGAAACGTCCAATGCAATATTGGAGAAATTATTTTGAATTTCCGCAACGTCCGCTGACCGAGCGGTGCACCTGATGGATGGGAAAAATCACGATCTCTTTCTAGATTTGGACTAGCGAAACGTATGGCTCCAATTCAAACTCCCAGAGTAATATTTCCGACGTAATTTGAGCGCCACGTTTGTTTACCAGTTGTTAGGGATGCGACGTCGCATCCTGAAAGTCCTGCACTTTGACTTTCAATTTACCACAAACCGAACGGTATTGCAAAACTGCTTCTGATGTATTAGGGTGAACTGTCGATTGGTAGGTACGCTTTTTCGTTTTCGTAGAAAGAAAAAATGCATTCGTTCTCGTAGGTGGAAGATTTTCGTTAAATAGAAATTTTCTTTATTCATTGAGTGGTGTTCCGTCAATGGACAGTTCACCCTATAACTACGAAATGTAATATGAGAATTCATTAATAAAATAGATCGTCGATTTACGTCGTTGATATTAGTAATTCACAGAACGCAGACAACGTTCCGAGCGCCGCACCGTTACGTTCATTTGCATAGCAATGTTGTTTTGTATATAATAAAATTTATGATATTGACGTTGAATGTTAATATTAATACTACATCGTACGTGGTAGGTAGGTATGCATGCATTATACAGATTGATATATACATCTACTATGCTGCCTGAGAAATTTCTCACGTAACGTTTTAGTGCTGCACGAACGTATGCATGTATGCGATAAATTCGAATACATTCGAGTTTATGGAAACGAGTACAAGATACAGCCAAGCCGACGTTTTTCCCGTAAATTCTTTCAAACCCAGAATCCATTTTCCGGCAACGATTTCCCTCCAGCCATTGTACAATTAATTCGCTCGCTTGCGTGATACCTATGTACCCATAGCTATACGTATATCCCCAAGGAAAGTCAATATCATTTCTGACCTTTACGTTTTTTGCATGTGAACCCAGTTATTTACAGATGATCAATCCATTAGTTGACGCAATTCGCAAAATGTTTCATCAAAGTAAATTCCTCGCACTTCTTTTTGCTCGAGCCATAATTAATCTACAGAACCCCACTGGGGAAATTAACAAATTAGAGGTACAGGACAAAACGTAAAGTTAGAACCACATGGGATTTATACACAATAGTTTTATTTTAGTAGTACGTGTACATGTTTAGATTTTACAATCAGGTTACATTCACTTGAAATGTCAACTAAATGCAGGCATAGAAACTATTCGTGAACATTTCTATCTCCACGTGGCCTTGCAAGGGTTTAATACGGCGACAACTGGGTGAACATGATTCGTTCAACTATTCGAGGAACTGTGCTTTTCTGGGTGAAGGGTGTCTGAAAGCTTAGGTAAATGGACGCTTATCGGGAAACTGGACTGAGTCGCATAAGGTACGAATAGTAAGTGGCTTACATGAACAGTATGAAAAATGCATAAAAATGCGTCCGATATGAGAATATAATAAAGAAATTAGCATGAGAAAATACCAGGCGATTCAAAGGAAACGAACAAAGGAATTGTGAATAATAATATAAGGTAATATTAGAAACACAAAGAAATAAAGAACAATTAGGTTATTAAGTTTGTCAACGAGTTATTTAGTTTGAGAGAGTTGAAGAAAATGAGTGCAGGAAAGCCCAAGTTTATTGCAAAGTGACCACATTAAAATAATTGATATTAAAAAGCTAAAGCTGTATTTTCTGTCTCATAATAAATTGGTGCAAGATATAAAGGAACGGTTACATTAAAAGTGACGTCAATGAGTATAACTATTATTTATTATTGCTTATTTCAATTAGCCTTTGCGTCGTAACATGAAATTTTATCTTTCCTTTAAATTATACTTTAACAAAAAGCCTTGGAATGCAACATTAGGCAGATTATTGATGTTAGGCTTTTGGAGCATACAAATCCTGATTAGATTAAAGCATGCCTGTATCGCCATTATAAATCTTAAAGAGTACTGCTTGGGGTGCTTCCTATTCAACCTTTTATCGACTTTGACTCGACAGGCTACCGCGTACAATCTTTTCATGCTTTCCCTCTCATCGGTTGAATAGAATTCTAAATCTTTTACAGACCTATAATGTTATGCTCTGCTATGATCATTCACGTTGGAAACTGTTTCTCTTGGCTGGGTACAATTAAAACAATGCTTTACCTGATTGTGGATTTTGAGAACTTAACAGAAACCGCTTTGATATTTTTAATATTTACATATACCAAAAAAATATAAGGAAACATTGCGCTATTTACTATACTTTATTATTAATTTTCATTAGCCAACTTATTATGCTTTTTCTCATTCACCCGTTTATGAATATTTAAATGCATTGTATTACTATCACATTGCTGTTTAGCTACTACATTATTGCTTCTCGCGTAGTATTAATTCTATATGCAATCTATTTATGTGCAGCTTACAGAATTGAAGAATTGCATATACTTTATATTTCTGCAGCATCTATACCAAGAACGCCTAGGATCGCCCTTTTTTCAAGGCCCCCAATTCGAGAAAAAATTTCAAAATCCATATTTTTCCCTTTTTCTTGTGACTCTTGTGTTATTCCCGACATACATATTATTCGCCACTCCCCTCAATTTTTTGTCGAGCTCTCAGGATCCATCCAAAGAACGCCTAGGATCGATAGCTTTTTTGGTACTGCAGTTCTCAAAAAAAATCATTACCCTCTTATATTTATGTTGATATTTTTGATAGTTTTATTACTTGAGAAGAACCAATTAGCCAGATTAGACACGTCAATCTTTGTATTGCAACTTGTATTCCCAACAATTTAGAAGATGTATGAATAAATGACTAAATAAAGATTTCTAGTTTTAGTTTCCCAAAAATACAAAACCCCCAAATGCGAAATCCACTCGCAGGTGTTCTTCAAAATAATTCTGGAAACACTGGATAAAATCAACAGGACTGACAGCTAATTAGTTCTTCGCAAGTAATACACAGTAGTACGAGCCGTAACATTGACAGCTGGTCATTCTGTACCCATATTTTCTATCTATTTCAAATGTACAACCAAATTGTACCTTAGACATTCGACTTTTCTATGAAAATATTCAATTGTAATACATAATAAATTATTCTCTGTTCAATATATGTTTAACCCTTCTTTTCACTTTTCTCTGTGCATGTTTCTATATTCAATACTGTATATAATTTTTATATAAAGTATATATGAAAGATTATATATAATTTATATCTAATTTTTTTCACATGGGCATATTATAGGCTAATACACTTTCAGCCATAAGAAAGTGTTTTGAACTTTTATGATAGCAAAGAAAGTTAATTTTATACATAACGTGTATAGACTGTTTCGTTCTGTGACTTCCTACTCCCTGAAAGTCTCCGACTTTCTCATAACTTATGTGAAAATGGTTCTCCCTTAAACATTACGAAAATGTCTACTCGACGAAGTCCATTTGACGATAAACTTTTGGACGAAAGATTTCGCGAAGTCATTTGATTTTATGAAATTGGCGAATGTTACGACGCGCGGACTGTAGGTCGTAAGGGGTAGTTGGATAAGTGAGTAGTAGTCGGTGGGGGGGGGGGGGGGGGCTGAATGAGTGAGTGAACAAGCATAAGAGTAGAGAAGAAAGAGGAAGTACGATGTAGATATCGTCGTACTACGTGAACCGAATAAAAGTCAGCACTGAAAACATGCTTGGTTCAAATACACCTCGAATTCCGGCATCCCTTAACCCAAGCATATGGCCCTGATGCAACGTTTATTTCATGTTTTTATATCGCGACTTGTGTTTCGGACAGGGAAAAAGAAGGAGAGAGAGACAATCGAAAGTTCGCACATAGTGTCTAGCTACATCTGTGAAAAGTACAACTAAGTCGTTCCTTATAAATGGCTATTATTACGGCTGGAGAATTTGCAAAAAGCGTGTAAATGCACCCGTCTGATTATAGCATTTAAGTCCGTAATTACAAGGAACTAACGAACAATTTGACGGAAGCTTAATCGCCTCTCGGCACGGCAATAATAACCCTGTTTTTAGAGACTTTGAGCGTCCCGCCGCTATTAAAATGGTCGTATAATACAGAACTTTCAACGTATAGATTTGTAGATCATAATACACAACGAGTAATCCTGCAATTACCTCGCAAACGTTTATATATAATGTCGAGTTCACAGTCTCACTCCACATCCGAAATGGTATAAAATGTCATTGTTTCCTCTTTTAGTTTCCTTTTCGTTTATCCTATACTACTAGACATTAACTTCTCAGGACTTGCACGTACGTACGTTACACGTATATCCATCCACCTCATCTACTCACCCACCCACCCATTCCGACTGCAGGAATCTGATGGCGTGGCGGACACTTTTCGAGGACTCACGTTCGCCTTGAGCCGTGCGCATCTTCCCAAAGGGTCTCGAGAGAGAAAGAGGTGAAGGCGGAACGAGACTCGAGAAGAAAAAAAAGTGGGAAAAGAGGGATGCAAAGTTTGATGAAACGGGCTTTCCACAGAAAACGTGTAAAAAGCTCGAAATCTCATGAAAGCTTCTAGTCCGTTGGAAGCACTGAAAGTAAGGTAGATTTTGATTGTTTATATGTACGTGCCGCAGGGAGAAAAGTTCTCTTGATTACTAATGCGTCCAAGTCAAAAGGATAATTCTAAAACAGTCGGAGTTTCAAATCGGAAGATTTGTTAGACACGGTTTTAAAGCAAGATCCGCCTGTTTCTCAAAAACAATCATAATTCCAAATACAATTAGAATAAAAACGTATAACGAACATGCGACAGATTTTGAATATGTCTAGTATGCTTATTCCATGTCAGTCGACCTGTTACGGTTTTCACATCGGTGATACTCATTGTCAGTGCACCAAATAATCTCGTAAAAAGAATGAACACACCCTACAAATTTCTTAGTGGACAACGACTCACATTGTTACGCGTGCTGAACATGGCTGTACGCAATAATGTGCAAACGAGTCTGGAGGTAAATCCTCGTGTGAAAAAGTTGGAAAAATATTGTATAGGATTTTGTATATTCGTATCGCACCTTGGATATATCTATATATACTTTTGTTCAGTATCGCTTCGTTTTTCGATGCAATAACCGGAAAGCGACTCTCTCGCTGATAACAGTGTATGAGATGCTGTTGCCTGGAGGGTTGCCGTTCCCGGATAACTGTCACCCTCAATACACGTGTAATAAGCTTATACAGGGTGATCTAACAAAATCTGTACCAATAGAAAAATTTAGAGGAAAGAGGAGCAAAATAGGCGCTAATACGGACGAAGGGGGCAAAATGGGCCCCCCAAAAAATTATCAATTTTTTAAAATAAGCGAAACCTGGGAAAAGTAATTTTTCATGAATAAAAAACTATTTATTAGGATAATTCCGGGATAGTTGGGCCGCCCTCCAGACTAAATGGACTGGCTATGTATTTTTAATGGTTGGTCCATCTCACAATCAGTGGATCCGTGCCCCGTGCATCTTTGGTGACGAGTTATATTCTTTTTCAACGGAATTATGAACACAGTGAAATAGCTGTGAAAAATGGGCCCACGATACATGCACTGGCATAGACGATGAGATAGTTATAGAATATACTTATGATTATTACCAATGGTTGAACTTTGTAAGATAATGTTGAATATTATTAATATAATAGGGTAATTGAGGGATAGTGGGACCCCGCGATTGAGATGAACCAACCATTTAAAATATAGTTGCTGCTCGCAATCTGGTCGCAGTTGCGTCTTTATCTCATGTGACGTATACAGTTTGATGAGACGGATAACGGCCACATTGCGAGTGACGACTGTACATAGGCGGTCTATCTCAATGTGGGGAGGGTCCAACTATCCCGGAATTACCCTAATAAATAGTTTTTTATTAATGAAGAATTATTTTTCCCAAGCTTTACATATTTTGAAAAATTGATAACTTTTTGGAGGGTCCATTTAACCCCCTGATGCTGATGCTTGCAATAGTATGAATGACGAGATTAAGGAGGACATAGTAACCTTAAAAATTCTGAAAAAGAAATTTTTTGCATTCTTGGGTTTTCAAGGAAATAATGTGAAAATATAGGAAAAAAGTTAGTCAATGCTGAAATAACCATAATTTTATATTAAAAATTGCAGTTTATTTATATTTAATATATTAAAATATATGATTCTCTATAACTTTAGCATTAATTTACTCAAAACTACATTTTCATGTGATTGTCGTAAGGTTCAAGGTGTAGAGTTGTTCGAATCAAAAAGTTACACGAAAGCTTTTCTATTCTTAACAACTTATTTTTTGTGATACAAACATACAAAATAATGCCAAAACTTACTGATCCTCACGGACGAATAAATCTTTCATATTTGTTTCTCTATGCGTTGTTTAAAAATGTATATATCCAGAATCGAATAAAACTGTTCGAAAAGATTATTTGTAATCGAATTATTAACGTCATCTCTTTGTTCGTTCAAATGGAATGATATTAATTTGTTATACCAACAGTTATTACGGACTGAAGAGGAAGATACGTACTGGGCTTTGAATAAGCGTTTTAGAAACATTCAACTGCAAAATGCGGGCTTTTAAAGTTCAACAGTTTAATATTTTTTCGAAAGCAATGAATTGATTTTCACAGTGCATTAATGCACATATATGCAATATTGCACATATATAATAAAAGTTTTTAAACTTTATACTATACTGCAATCCTCAGTTATTGAATTTCAACCACGTGTGCTGCTGCTCCTGGTCAAAGTTATTATCAACCATTCTATTGTTTCAAATAGATTCACATCTCTGCGATCACAACACAACATATATTAGGGGAACGGTGGGTACAGTGGGACACTTTTTCTTATAATCCAAGTTTTCGTTGACTATTACCAATATCTTGATAATCTGTAGCTCGTAACATGTTATATGCACATCAAACTGCATTTGCGTACACGTTTATCAACGAGATCCTCGAAATAACCCAGATAAAATAAGATTTCTTGTATGGTTGCATACGGTCCATGGTACCCCAACAATGGGGTACGTGAGACATGCCGTTGGGTATAATGGGACATATTAATGTTTACTCCGTACCGTCCACAAAAATCACACTAAGCCTATTACCGGTCTCTCAGACCGGTACTCTTTTTATTTCACTCCGTGCGAGAAATGCAGCTTTACGCACGCTTTGCGTGCGTACAACTGCATTTTCGCACGTTATGAAATAAAATTTTGTACGATACTCGTGCGAAAAACTTTTTCTAAACTCGTGTGATTGCAACACTCGCCTTCGGCTC
>JARQST010000096.1:8385-39080 GCA_030142225.1 Pachycephus smyrnensis | reverse complement strand
CGGAAATTCCTAGCCCTCCAGCGCTCCCTGGCGGCCCTGGATTAAAAATTAATTATAGCGGGTGGATCCGGGCAACCGTTATAATATTTAGAGAAACAAATGAATAAAAAGCAAGGAATTATGAAGCATCAAGACAATCAATACGCGAACGACAAGCAAGACGGTACTCTCGGCGCCATATGAGAATGATCTTTTATTCAAAACGTGTTTGCAACCTACTGACTTCCTTTTCTCACATGTATTTCGTGAATGTCCTCTTCGTGAAGATGGCCAACCTATCGGTCTTTTTCGAGGTTACTAATACACGGTTATGCGTGAGGCATGATGTCTTATGATACGCGATATGAATAGCATATAGTAAATCCAGGAGTTCGGTATCCTAATAAATCTGGGTGTAAAAATTTGATAAATAAGCGATTGGCTACGGGCTATTGGAGGTTGCTGTTGATCGTGATTTCAGAGGACGATGATTTTGCAGCTGTACGACTAAATTTACTGACCAATCAGAAAAGTCTATCATTAGGCATTTACGTAGATGCGAATTTTCCAGATAACCGGTCACGTTGCAATGTGCATTAATCATTGATTCCTCGTAAATCTTTCTATAAAGTGTCATGAATAATCCACCGTCAGGATGGACATATTTATGGTTGGTAAATAGTAACGTCAGTACACGTGTAGATACAGAAAGTTGCGCTTTCGAATAATTAATTCGTTAGTTATTGGAGTTCCTTCCTACATTGGTAAACTGTCAGAATCTAAAATGAAATGCAGTTAATAGCAAGGGGTCGATATCGTATCTGCAAGTCGTGATAGGATAGTTTAATTATTCTACTTAAAATAATATTTTGTAATTTATAGCGCCATTTGAGTTAAGAAAATAAATCAAAATATTTTAAGAAGTGATATTTGACATAGATAAAGATGTAATTCAAAAAGGTATTATAAACTACTTTTGGTGATCTCTTGCGGCGCCTTCGGCGTGGCTTGGTGTACGCCTTTGTGAAAATTACTTTTACTAGAGACAATGATCAGGAACATTTGAGTATCTATGTCGATTATTACAATGATTAAAAGCACCTGAACATCGAAGAATTATGACCTGGAGTTTAGGATGTTTTGAACAATGATATTTGAGCATAAGGAATAATGACTCAAGGTACCAAGTCATTGAAAACTATTGTTTCAGGCTATTGCCGGGACTAAACATCAATAGTCGAAATAGTCAGGAATGCTTGAACATAGGAAACGAAAACCAAAAGTATTTAATCATAGAAAACGATAATATTAAGTACGTGAACGTTAGGAATACGTGGATACAGAGAATAAACAACTCAAAGTAATGGTGATAATTATAATTATATCAGGAATGATGAACTTAGGATTTTGGCATTAGGGTATTTGAAGTATTTGTACCCTAATAGAAATTGTAATCGGTGGCTGGCCGGATTCCTGGTGGGCCGTCCCGGTGTCAAACTGAGCGCTGACCAGGAAATCTGGCCGGAAACCCGGGCTGCGATGTCACGCTGTACATGGCCAGCACCCGGTCGGGAATTCTACCCGGAGTCTGACCGAGAATCTTAACCAGATCCTGATCATGGAAGAATATATTCTTCATATGGTCAGGGCGGACCATGGGTGTAACACTCAGTATGAACAGCGTCATGAAGGGCGATCTAGGCAAGTTATTCATGTTACGAGATACTGGTATTTGTATACTCTTACCACAATGCTTACACAACTTATGTATTTTTATTATAAAATTACAGAATTATAAAAGTATAAGAAATGATGATCCGGACATTTGAAACGATGATGGGGATACTTATAAATCGACATCGATCACCAAAAGTACTTAGGTATTCACAGCAAAGGTATTTGAACATATAGAACAATGATTTGTAATACAAGGATATTGAAAAGAATGGTCCGGACAACTTGGATATAAAGAGCGATTGTCGAAATAGTAAAAAAATACCTAAAACATACGAGACGGTAACCGTAAGTACTTGGATATAGAGAACGACAAATGCTAAGTACCTGGACATCGAAACCGTTGGTCAGAAGCATTTCAGTATCAGGCGTTATGCTACTGTCCAATATACTATGGTGTTGTCCAAACTTACTTCCAAGTATCCACTCGGATATCGGAAGTATGGATCGAGATATTTTTATGTTTTTAGAAATTTCTCTGTCGTTATGATTTGCCACAAGAAACCATCGAGAGCTAGTATTATTTGTAAACGATATAAATTACCTCCTAAAGTATTTCAAGGTTGCGAAATGTTGACAGCTGTCAAAATTCATCTGACGCAGCTGGGTTCGAAACTGATGATCCGTTACGTTAAACAAAAAATGTTGTTATTAAATTTTTTACTCGGGCGGAATATTTAAAGCATGAATAAGGCAATAAATCTACGGCCAAAAATGAATAAATTGGGAGAATCATGCACATACCTACGGTTAAAAAGTTGGACAGCTGTCAGTTTAAAGAAAATAATTTCCAAGCGTGAGCGAACGGATCAAGGATATTCGAAGTGTCGTCGGACAGAATGAAATCCAGTGCAGATTATTATACAAAAATTGCAAAAAGATTCGCTTAGATAAATGGGCAGATCCTTTTGTAAAAAAAAAGATTTGCGTCATAATAAAATGTATATTCGGGAAAGAGATGAATAATTATTAATCGAACGTTGTGACAAGGAAAAGATGTATATTCGACAACGGAAATATACTTCTATGCGCAGTTCTTATCAGATGGGCCAAAGTAAAAGAGTGGGGAAAAAATCGAGATAGGTGTTTCGTAAAACGACGCAGGGCGTTGCGCGATAAATTTTTCCCGATAGGACGCCATTGTTTTCAGGGGGACGACATTAATTAAACGGCGTGCCGATGTTATCGGTATCGCACGTTCACAGGTTCTGAGAAAAGCGTAAAAAAGGAAGAGTAAAAGAGGGGTAGGGGGTGTTAGCAGGGCGCCGTCTAGAAGGGAGCAGAAGTGGGAGAGAAACTTGATTAATGGTTTGACACTGAAAAGAATTATTTTCCTTTCTTTACTCATGGGATAAAGATTTTATGAATAAGGCGTCCGATATCTTTCACTGTTCTTCAACTTCCGTGTTCACCGAACTTCGCCATTATGGAACCTTTTACTTTTTTAGGTTCCGATTGTTTGAGATGAGAATTTAATAAGCCACTACGGCTAATTACAATGATTGACTGTACACAAATTATAAATATTTATAGGATTAATGGCTATATATTAATTATTTGTATGCCCTCGCGAAAGAATGGTTACTGTCACATTGTACCGTTTATTATACTTTACGCCATTATTAATCATGAGACTTGCTGTCCAGTATGGTTATCTGTGCTAGTGAACAAGAAATTATTACTTATCGTATATTTGTTTCTATACATTGTTCCTTTCGGAAGTAAGTCAGCAGATCATTAAATATATCAAGGGATGCCTTTCTTACTATTTTCATCCAATCTCATAAGTGGCGGTTACTATTTTTATTTTAGTCATAGGTACTTCCATACTACTTTTACATTCAAATAATAGATTAGATGTCGAGGAAAATGTATACCTACGTATGACAATGAAATAATGAATTATTCTTTGTCTTTAGTGATTTTGGGCGCATTTTAATATCAATAATCAGGATTGATTACGTCGCTACCTTCAAGTCAATTACATTACATTAAAAAAAAATAAAAGGAATTTTTGTTGTAGTTTTTGTAATACAACAAATAATTATACGTTATATGTATTGTAACTTATTGTGAGTCTATGATAGAGATGGAAATCTCGAAGGATCGTGATTATAGGAAGGCTCGTATACTGAGCTAGTCGATAACACTAACTCTCGTGTCATAAAGCAAATCCAAACTAACAATGAATTTCATTCAAATCCGTTAATATAATTATACTTCACTTTAGTTGGCGTCACTTGTGATTCTTTTTATAGTACGTAATATTTTTTAAATGTGAATCAGAAAACGTTTTCAATAGAGGACTATGCTACTTATCTGATTAGTGAATTGACTTGTAATACACGATATTGGATTGCTGTGGTTATAATGGGATTGTAGATTTTAATTTTTAATATTTTTTGGTTTTGAAGAGTAAATGCCTATGAAATAGGAATTATAGCTTTGTGGGCGCTGTGCCACTGGATAATCAAAAGATCGTTATGAGAGGTTTTAAAGAAATTTACGGAAAAATTCTAGATCCAATTTCTACCCTTCTAGACATCGCTGTGGGAGGTCTAAAGGTTTGATAAGCAATTTACGAGAAAAAATTCTTGTTCTTTTTTCCTCTCTTACGTCACCATGGTAGGCAAAGGTAAAAGAGTAAGAATCAAGAAGTTAGGTGATTTGAATAGGAGTGGAGAGGGGTAAGAATTTTTTCGTAATGGTGCACTACAGTACTCTTTTTTCAATTTCTCTAAATGACTATTTCATGACTTCAGACTGGTATAACATACATTCGAAAAATTGGCATCTTATCTAATAATCGGCATGGCCCCTAAAAATATTAATTATCTAAAGAGTCAGGAATCGAAAAACTAAATATTGATTTTTATGTAACTACAATTTGAATATTAAATCTCTCGTGAAAAAGATTTGTAACGTGCCGATGGTCCACGTTACACTGTAGTGATATAAATATAAATGCACATATCTAACCGCGAATACCATCCATATAGTATACATATGTAAATGTCCATCAGTTTTCACAATAATAAATACGCCACCAATTCCATATAATCGTTAAATATTAAAAAATATCCATTCTGCATTGATTTCTATGAATTTCCATGAATTTCAATCATAATATACTATTTCTTTGAGTTACAGCGAAATTCAAGGTGACATACCCACACATTCGTTTTCACTTCATTAATCCAGATACGATTTTGCCCTTAAAAAAATGTCCTGACTCTGATGAGGTGAACACCAATTGGCGTCGTCTGTAACAGCTAAAGTCATCCACAACGTTAATCAAATTCTAAGCGAGACGCGATACGAAAAAATTTAGTCCTACCGAAAGTGCAACGCTTGAAATTCTTAAAATAGTTCCACCATGTTTTCAACTTCAAATGCGTCCTGTGCGACGGCAGGAATATCGCGTTTGGCGTCATTCAAAACTTTTAATCGTTTTAGAGACATTGCGGCTTTGAAAGGACGCCACATCCAGAGAAAATTTACCATTGCCTAAAATAGCACGAATCACGCCTTTGCGCCATATTCGAAGCACTTGCCACGTTCTGGAGTGTCTAAAAAAAAGACGGAGAAAACTTGAGCTGAACTTTTAAAGGCGAAAACGTAACTTGGTTCTATAAGTTGTATCTGCGATATAATACGTAGAATGATGTGAATATAATATCTAATTGAAACATTTTACTCACTTTGTATATCGCAGGTTACTTGGATACGCCGTAAAGACAGACAACTGTTAACTGTTGGTAGTTCAACTCATTCACCGGATACTAGATTCGTTGTCAGACCATCAACTTCTAATTGGTCACTGCTCATCAAGAAAGTTACGCAAGAAGATGCAGGCCCGTATGAATGCCAGGTAAACTTATCTATTTCTCTGCCAAAGATATTTTAAAGAGAAGCAACTACGATAAGCGTGACGTATTGGAAAAATGAAGCGCAGTGAAAGGCAATCTATCTCACATGTAAATTTCACATGATGAATCGGGAAGCGTACTTAGCTTGCCTTTTCAATATCGACAAAAATGCCATTAGAATTTGACTTCCGTATAAATTATATTATCGTTAAAAACGTTATTACCTTTAACCCTCAAACCCTGCCCAGGGGTGTGAGACACCCCAACGGTAGGTTTTTCAGATGAGTACTGAAATAAGGGCAGGATTTAAAGGTTAATATATATATTTATATGTAATCTCCTCAAGGGTCAGTTTCCGGAACTTAGGCACCATACTGAGATAAAAAGTAGTAAGATAAGGACTTAACTAAGAAATTATAGTAAAGATACCTGTCGAAAGTAGTTAACTTAAATAATCTATATTAATTATAACTAATTCAGTAATTATATTTACTGTATTATCCTTGGTTGAGTCCTTTTCTTACTACTTTTTCTTACATACATACATGTGAGCTAACGATGTAAAAAATTAACTTTGGGATGCGTAACATTGGAGATTTAATCTAAATTAACCAAACGTAATATTAATTAGGCCAATCTACTCCGAGTGAAAAGTGCTTGAAAAAATTTTGAAAATTTGATGTGGCCGCCGCTTTATGATCATTGAATTAATCATTGCACTTAAACATCCATCAACACCGACCCTAACAGCACCAACTGTGCCCGTAACTATCAATGCATATCTAAAATTGTCCTGAAAACTATCCCTTGAAATATTTATATGTAGGGAACAATTTTTCACGCGAACGTACGCATATTTCGGGTACATTTGAGACTTAAGACCTGGGGTGGGATTACAAGATACATATAATTTTATCACGACGAAGCGAGAACCTGAAATAGCATTTCGGTTCCCATCTAGTAGTTGTATGGTATGTGGCCTAGGGACATTTGTGGGGAAGAAAAGGATACGAAATATGAAATTGTCTTGTTAAAGAAGCTGCAAAGATAAGTGAAATATATATCTGAAATACATGTCAGATTGTAAGTGCATATGATTTTTTGTATTTAATAATTAATAAAAAATATTAATTATGAACAATGAAATGAACGGAAAGTAACAAAAAATCGGTCCGGCACGGAACGTGTTAACAAAGAGATGAAAGTTCAAAGATTCTATAGATAGGATTCTATGTATCTCATAATCTCGGCCCTGACTCAAAGATATACATATTAATAATGCATACTTCGAGGGTCATAAAGCGATGCTCACACCGAATTTTCAAAATTTTTTCCGCTGCAGGCACTTGGAGTTGAGATGAACATGTTTAAGGTTACCTCAGCTAAGCTCCAATGTTTTGCAGTCAGAGTTTTAGTTAAAAAACATATTAACTTACCGTTGTGAACACTCCTTATTGCATTCGGTATCCGAAGGATATTTTGTACATGATTTTACAAATTTATATATGTATGTATCTATATGTACGGCCACTCATCGAGCATGATGTGTTATAGATTCCAACAATGCCAATCCAACATCAGTTTATTTGCTTGAAGATTACCGAAGCGTATTCGGTAATCCCAGGAGCCTCCGACCTTTACATCAAGCAAGGTTCGAGTTTACGTCTAGAATGTCAGCTAATGGCGGCCACGGAACCTCCGATCTACGTGTTCTGGTACCGACACGGCCGCATGATAAACTATGATGCGGAATCTGGAGTTACAGTGGAAGCAACGAAGAATGGCTCCACTTTGGTTGTGGAAAAGACGCAACCCAACCATGGTGGAAATTACACCTGTTCTCCGAGCAACGCGAAGCCCGCCTCCGTCATGATTCACGTTATCGAAGGTGAGAAACGCGAAATTACGCTCCATCTCTTGCGGCAAGAAAAAATTTTAAGTATTCGCGAATAGCTGCAGTTACTATACGTAATTTATGTAGCGACCTGTGCAATCTGCACACAACTCCTAGTACACTCAATTGCGTAACTCAGAATATATGTATATAATTAACTATATATATTCATTATATATCGCGCCATTTTGTCATTTTCAATATCACGTGATTAACATATTCTGAGATATAATACGTGGTCCAATAATTAAATCGGACAGACTAGTATTTATGACTCAGACTTATTTTCAATTTCATCTTTCATTGTTTATTGCCACAATTTAATTCTGTTAAGTATATGTCACACATAGGTATCTGTTCCCATCGATTATGATTAAGCACGATCCGCATGGAATATGCGGAAATGTCTGATGCAATCGCCATCGCAAAAAAATCAATGTGCACGTGCACTTGCTAGTGTATGTGCATAAATATAGCGAAAATGTCCTTATCCAAAATTTCAGACGAACAGCTGAACTGATTGGGTTGAAATTTACAGAAAAATTGAAGAGGACGTAAACGGAACAGTACCTAACTTTTGCAAAAGTCGAGTACTTCTAATTTGAAAGTTCAGTATCCGTGAAATTAATTTTTTTTGCAACGGCGAATGCATAATAGATGCGATCGAATGGCCCAAGTGGTCATCAGAAGTTTAACCAGTCGAAGCTGTTTGTCCCGATATTTGTATATTGACTGAATACCATCAGCACTATTCGAAATATACTCATTCGTGAATTATTTCTATGAACTAATATCGTTAACGTTGCATTTGTTATGTAATTTCGTCTTAAACATTTTACGATTTATCAATCTCGTACTGGCGTAGAAGCAAAAAAATTTTGTAACTGAAATTGTTACGTTTCAATTCAAACCAATGTTATACGACAATTAATCATTACTTTCGAAGTGTGTTTTATCACTTTCGTAAATCCATTTTTTCAGATTTACTTACCTTTCAAAATATCCCCACGGAAAAGTTATATATTCGACGTATAAGGCAAAATATATTTTGAATATATAACTTTTTGCAGTTTTTCGTATACATGTTTTATATATATAACATATATACATTATACGTATAACATATATATGTCGCATATACGAAGAATATATTTTTCAGTTTGAGGTGTTATTATGTATATGATGCATATATTTAAACATATAAATTATTAATATAAGCAAAGTATATTCTAAATATATAACTTCTGCCGCTTTTTGTATATGTCGCATGTAGGAAGAATATATTTCGCACATAGGAAAAATATATATTCCATGTATTTTTATTTTTCCTATATACGAAATATATGCTTCATATATGCGACATATACGAAAAGTGGCAAAAGTTTTATATTCAAAATATATTTTGCCTATACGTCGCATATATAATATTTCTATGGGAGTATTTATTAGTCTGTGCTCGGGACGTAGCAACGATTCTTATACTTCTCTTTCGGGTTTCCGTATTTTTACACCCCATAAAGTTAATCTCACGTAATGCCTGCGAATTCAGCTTCTCACAAGCAGTTTCGTCATATCGTTCGCGCGTCCTGCGGAACGACAAATAACCTTTTATAATTTAACGTTCCGTCTTCGTATCATGGGTGACGAAGAGAACTTAACGCGAATATAATGTCGACATTGTTTTCAGAAGAGGAGAAACCGGCCGCCATGCATGGCGGTGATCGACGAAGCTCAACGATAAAATTCTCATCCAGCTTGGGGCTGACTTTCATGATGCTGCTGGTTGTACACACCGTTCAGAAATACCTCGAAATTTTCATCCTCCATCACACGTGACCAGTCAATTCGACGTATAACATTTTCCAGAATATTAAGAATTATCGTGTCACTAGGCCGACAGACCTAAACTGTACGACAACTTCACAAGTTGTCCATTCGAATTGCTGGCACGAGTATCATATATGGGTGGACCAATGAAAGCACAAAATTTATCTTCTATTTGCTCTTATAATCGCTTCGGCGAACTACGAGGTAATTTAAATCCTGACGTGGCGGAAACTTTGGGTAACACATAGAATATACATTTTGTGGTGCACCCTTAGTCGATTAAGCCACTTGAAAAGTCGTAAGTTATATTCGATTAACAATGTGATACCATAGAGAAGCAAAATTTAATTGGAAACATTCACGTACCCGTACACGACTGAGTTACCGCAATTCACAATTAAAGTGAAAATAGTACACTACACTCGAATTGAATTCAACTGGCACCCCTGTTATCAATGTGATAAAGAGTTTAACCGTACTTCATGACCAACCGCGTACTTCTACATAGAATAGGTATTTATTAATGATACAGTCTGGTATGATTTACATGCTATATTGATTCGACTTTCTTCCGAGGAAATTTGCCATTTTAATCTTGTACATATATTAATTATGGTATATATGATCGTTTGACCTAGTCGCCATTATTTAATTATTATCAATGGATACAACTGAGTTTATCTGAAAATTTGGGCATCGTCACTCGTGCTAACTTGAATAGTTATCAGGTTTACAATATAATTACATGAGGGGTAGATATAGTTATCTACTTTTCTAATTTTTTGTGAAAAAAATTCTGCACTTTGTCTCTTTGTATGTTGGTATGATAAAGGCCATAGACGAGTCCGTACAAATGTGTCTGTCGGCCTATTTAAAAGTGAAGCAAGTAATTTGAGCGAATTTCCCATTCGCGTAAACGTTATAAATTTCATGTTAACCCATCGGAACGAAGTTCAAGAACTGTAAAATGATAGATGAAGTTTCGATTACCTGGTGAACTACAACAAATGCCTCGGGGATATTGGATCGATAACTCTGAAAAAGGGGGTTGAATGAAAAAATGTTTGAAAAACAAAAAAATGGAGCTAGAGTTATTGTTTAACGACTACGTAAATTCTATATTTAATTGAGCAACAATACAAAAAGTGATCAATAAGTTCTTGTTGAAAATGTTTATCCTATTACGTTTAACTCCCCCTCTTGCTGTGCTATAGTCGGTTCACGGGTTCAATCTCTTTTTTATGACAGTTCGCGAACAATGCAATCCTTAATAAATTACACGTGGCTTTTCATTAAATCACGGAAAAATATATGCTAAAATATAAAAATAAAATATATTACAGTACAAAACCATGCACACACGTACTTCGTAAGAAAAATTGTATACAGAGCCACGTGTGGCTTTGCTAAAGACTTCATTGCTTTTGATCTGTTAAAAAAAAGACATTGAACCAGTGGACCGACTATAAGTGGTAATAATTAACGTTTTATTGAACAAACAACAAAAAATGGAAGACAACGTGCGCTTGGCGAATTTTTTATTTACTTACGCAACTCCTACTCATCGCATTCCTTCTCAATCAGGTTAATAAATTCTCTTTCGTGGCATATGGACTCTCCATTGTCATCCGAGCAATATTGGTTTTTCAATGTTCGACACTAGCGTAGTGGTATTTGTTCCCGCACGGCAGAAGAAAAGTTCTTAAAAGCACAAATACGGATCAATGGCTCCGGTAAAAAAACATAACCCAAATTCCGAAATGGACGAGGGTGCAAAGAGGCTGGAACTGTAAATAAACCCGAAATACGCGGCAAATATCATCCTACTTTGATTTATAGATTATCGGATCGCATTTCAATTCTTCTTGGCGTTATTGAACTTGCTCATTCGATATATCAATGTGATCGATGTACATATAGTATATACTCATAATTGGCGTAGAGTCTAGAAATATATATACATATATAGATACAAGAGCTCCATTAAATGTAAACTACCAGTGTATACTAATTGCTCCTCCCCAGCAATTACAGTCCGTAATAATTTTACCACATGTACCGACACACGACCACTCGATACACCTGCCTTGCTGAACAGCTGGGGGTAAGTACAGCTCTGTGTAAGAACGTAAGAACCACTTACCCTATTTAACTGTAACCACAGTTCAGGGGTTAGTCGAAAGGCGTGCATTCCAATCTCGAAAACTTTAGTTAGTATTTATCATGAATTCGTAATAGCGAGACCAGTCTTTAATAAATGAACAGACTTCAGACAGAAATCTAAAGTAGACATTTTTATTGCGATATTTAAATTATTCAATTTGGCCTTTGATGGTTTGTTTAATGATACTGTTTAATTCTGGTATTATTAATTTGCAGTCAGAATTATACCTATTTTTTAGTATTTGAATTTTCTAACATTTATAGTCCGTCCACGAGTAAAATAGCTTCTGGAGGGGCCATCTTCCTACAACTTTTAAGGTAAATGAGTCCCCTAGGCAGGATCTTTTACTCGTGAGACGACTATAGTCTGGTTTTACCTATTACTTCCGTAAAGTGATTCAACTCTACGAAGTATATGCAGCCAATTACGCGTACACTTAGTACACGGTGTACTTACCAATTGGGGTAAATAACATGCCTTTCAAGTACAACCAAAGCACGGATCGATGTACGAATTGCTTAAATAATTGACAGTATTTATTTTTCATGAAGTGAGTATCCTAGAAATGAATATTTCAGTGAGGACTGTGGAGAATGAAAAAGCATAGGACAACGTTTCATACTTTTTCCCTGTTATTCTACGATTGGACAATGATTGTGGTAATTATTATTTTACTCAAGATAAAAGGATCGTATATTGGATTCTCCGTTATAATTATTTCAACAGCAGCTGTACTCTGACGTCCCTATAGGCGCATCAGAACTATGAACAAGAAACTTTTCTCTTTCGACATCCAGAAAGAACTTTGGACATGGTTCGCGTATAACAAAGGAAAGTGGGAGTTCTAATCGATTCGGGTAAAGCTTTCTTACACCTGATAGTTCGCCATGAACAGGCTAAGTAATACCTCTGAATAAACGCGATAATTCAAAGAACATTGACATACCATAATGGTCAATATTTGGGTAGGTACTCAACTTAATGATTAATTCAGGATTAGATACAGCAAAATGGATAGAAAGGATCAAGACTGAAAGCCCCATCATCAATGACGAACGAAACCAAGAGAGTGAAACTCATGTAATAGGGAGAGAGATAGAGAGAGAGAGAGGAACGTATAAGCCGGAAGAAAGAGAGAGAGAGAAGTTCAATATTCATTTATTACGCGCTCCGGGACAAGTCCCCTGAAGAGCTCACCTCATAAATATATTCAATCAAACTAAAGCAGAAAAATATGCAATCGCGAAGTCGAATCAGCTCTAATCAACTTAACAAATTGGACTCGCAGTAAATAAAGTAGAGCAAAATGAAATTTACATATTCTAGACCAACCCATATAAAGCAATGAATAGTATCGCAGCTAAATCACTATCAATACATACTACAATCTGTTTGCTTAGGAATTTTACTGTGATAAGCTCAATGTCACGCAGCGTTAGAACTCCAACAGCAGAAAGCAATAATTCCGCGTCACTGTATGCAAAATATTTCTTAGAGAATTTTAGTCTATAAATAAAGTAAGATGGATAATTCTAGTTTACTTATGTAGACTCGGTACTCATAGTATGCTTATGTGTTGAGCAACATCCCCTAAATCTAAAGTTTTCAGCTAAATAAACAGGCGTGCTATTTTACATAACAGCATATACCATCGATCCACCGAGTTATATTGTTTTGTGGCTTTAACCCTCAGTCAGCCTAATCTTTCATACTGTAGTACAACATACCCACCTACCTAAATTCAAACATAAGATAAATACAAATTTTATACATACCGCCAAAGTACAGCTTCGCTTATATGAACAATAACAACAAGGCATCGGGACACGTATGATTTCCGCATTCCCCAAGCTGCCCCGCCTGCCCCGCCTGCCCCGCCTGCCCCGCGCAAAAATTTTGGTATGGATAGTGTCTCGAAAAAGTATTTCCGAAGTATGTTCTTTTATATGTCAATAGTATAGCAGCAGTATGTTTTCAGTATTGAGACATTTCGCGATGTTGGAGGAGTCGGAATCGCGAGACTTTTTAGGAGGTTTGTGCACTGGACAGGCGTCTATTGAAGTGTAACTCTTATAAAAATTTCACACGCTGGTTTATTTTCCTATGAGATACACTCTAACTAAAATCACGTTCGTTCTTGTCACACTCTCTCACACGCAGTCTTATAATTTTATAGTTTTTCGTAGATCGATCGACGACACGGAGCGTATTTGTCTATTCTTTTCTCTATTTTTGTCTATTAGATTGAGGAGGAGCAGGAATTGCAATACAGCGGATCACATAATGTATCTGGTGACTGCACTCCGGCGGATAGCAAGGACGATAACAATTCAGAATCACAGGATATCACAACGATCCCCGTTTGCCGAATGCTGAGTCAGACAGCTACTAATCAGAATAACGTTGGGAGCTGAGTCTTTTTAAGCTGGTCTTTGAGTGTGAGATGGATCTGCACTCCTGACAGTTTTGTTACAATAACTTCACTGTAGGTTGAAGCAGATGTTTATGAGGTCCTCCCAGATATCAAAGGGTATCACAATGATTCCTTGGACGTGGAAAAGACTGGAGAGAGATTAAAGACTGGACAGCTATTACTCACAATGACATTGGGAACTGAACTCTGTGGGTCTTTTGGATGGAAATTGGGTTGATTTCTGACAACGCCGACATAATGATTTTGCTGCAGAGAATCTAGAGTGTATGGCAGATTTCCTGATATTTAGCTGAGACAGTATGCTCCCTGAGACCAGGAATTGCTAAGGATGAGCTCCCACGGTTTGCAGTACGATACTGTTCACTAGTTTGCTCTGGAAAGCAGGATAGATTTCCTAATTGCTTTTTATTAATTTTAGTCTCTAGGACTTTTACTGCTCCTTGTCATCTTTCGATGTACACATGTTGTATGACGGACTCCGAACGAATGTCTTCCTGTCGAGGAAGTCGCTGCTTATATCCTCGGAAGGAATACGTAATTTTTAGAGAGGATAATGATTTTTGCTATTAAAATGCCATAATTCTTAATTTGATTTAAAATTTTGATTTGAAGTCATTGGAATAGCGGTTAGATTATCTAACTGTTGTCCGGTGTTTACATTTCTCTGATTAGGCGTGTGCCCGTTGGTTGCGCCTAAGAGACTGTTTGTTTTGATTCCTGACTCATAACTGTCGCTGTAGTTAGTTTTGGGTTCTTGGAATGTTAAAAGGAATAATCTCTAATGTTCTTCCTCATAACTGTCGCTATGACTAACTCAAGAGACTTGCATAATATTAGGGATTAAAGATCCTATTTCCTATTTCCTTATCGGCTTGGCTGTGAGTGGTCGATGGGAACTTTAAGGATAATTAGGATTTGGGAAGTTCTCTCAGATACAATTATGCATAACCATTGTGCGTTATGGATTTTTATGTGGAGCTTTTGATGTATCCATCATTGAGAATGAATACATGATAAGGAAAATTGATAAAGGATGGAGGGGTATAAAAACGAAACGTTACAGTATGTAATGTACATTAAAAAAGCCTCTCTGAGTGAACGGATACATACTAGACCCATACAATTGTCAAAGGTTTCAGCAAGTAATTTAAAGAGTATTTTAATAATATTACTATAATATTACCCGGCATTACTCGCGCGGAGTGATCACGTCACCCCAACTTAATGCTTTTAAAATAGAGAATAAAATCGCGCGAGCATTCCCAGGTTGAGGGTATATAGAGCAAACCGTCTTAGGCAAGATGGTAATTCAACCCCTTAGCTATAACATTGTAACGATACTACTTGTTGAAAATACTCACAAACCGCGTTGAGCAAGGTGGCAATACAACCCCTTCTCAAAATTTGTCTGTACATTTAGCTTGGAACGACATAGTATCGCCTTATCGTCACTTATACCCATAGTAATCGTCAAGCATGGAAATCCAATTCAAAGATTAAATCGCCTGTCTAGATTAAGTCAGACAAGAGGTACTGTGAGGTCGAATAGAAAAAATTGATTTCCTTTAATTTGTATAGTAGGATATCGTAACAAACTTTATGTAAGATTTAAAAACATAAATATTACGTACACTGCATCCATCCTATTATCACTATCGTAGTTTTCGGAGTTTTCGAGTTTCTCGTCGTAGTCTTCGGAGTATAGGTGTAGACTTGACGTAGACTAGACTCCAAACACTAAGACGAGCAACACCTGGACACATCTAACTACGACGAGAAACTCCGAAACTCCGAAAACTGCAATGGTAACTTTTGAACTTCGAAAATATTTTGGAGAGGAACTCTTAAAATGTACCGAAATACAATTTATCAAAAGTCTTGCGAAACAATCTCCGAGTCAGAGAGGCTAGCCATACCATTTGCTTATTCTGGAAATAAAGTCTGGCTTAAATCGACTGTGCCCATACTCTTGCCATATCATCTGATATTTTAATTCCTTTACCCAGACTTCCCAGATCGACGCCATACTCTTGTCAGATTGCCCATACTACGAGTCTTGGTTTGTGCCAGTAGCAAGACTTTGCCCATACTTGCTCATACTGTTGCAAGACTTGTCATACTTACGTCTTAACTTTTAATGTACATTGGCCGTTATTTTGATACTTTTTGTCTTGCTTCATCTCTATTGTAAGTGGCAGAACGCAATACCGACCTTAGGTATAAAACGTACTATCATAGATTCACAAAAACACGAAAAATCAACCGTCTGCGAGGAAAAATGGACGATTTTTATAGAAAGTAACACTTCTTAGTTCCACTTGACGACATCTTTAGATCTAGATGTCACGTGTTCGAATCAAAATCATGACTTGACAGAATGAACTATTTGCCCAACAACCTGCCATGAGGGGCATTCCCTTTTGTTCCCTCCCTGGCAACGCAAGCCCAGAGAAAATATTTGCGAGTCGGAGGCAGGGTTAGAGGGAGAGGAAAATGGGGATAAAGTAAGAGGGTAATGCAGCTCATATTTCAAATTGCAGGAAAACCATTATTCAAAGCATTTTTTGAGGCTTCGGATGGATATACGTGTTCTCGTTGCGCTCGAAGCCGAGAGTAAAGTTTCCTCTGGTATTCACGTCTATTTCAAAATGGAGCCTCGTTCTACCCGTAATATCCATACAGACAAAATCAGTGCAAATTTTAAAGAATGAATAAAGCACGCATGTTCTAGCGAAGTGGATTTAACGCAATCATTACTTTAAATTCGTGCGGATTCTACAAGGCATGAGTAATGCAGTCGAATAGAACGGAATACAACTGACAAGTTAAGCTTGCGAACAAAGGAAGAGTTAATACCAATCTCAGATGAATGCAAGGTAGTTGAATCCCTCGTTCATTGTTGTCCGGATTGTAGACAACTTCCGGTGGGGTTGACATCCCAGCACTGCTTCAACTCTGTACAATACGAGCGCAGCGAACTAGCCAATGAAATAGGTGGTAGACTGTACCTTGATACGCAAAAATTCACGACACTCGAAAAAGAAAGGAAAAAGCAAGAGAGAAAAGAATGTCGTGTAAGACAGCAAAATTGTCCGTCGAGACGCTTCCAGCTTCAGACAGTATAGGGTATCCCTAAAGGTTTCTACTCCATTCTTTTTCCCCCTGCGTGTTCATGAATACGCACTCACCTATCAGCCTATTCCGCACTTCAGTCTCGACTCGAGGAGCCGTGAAACTCCTCCAACACCCTGTAAACATCATCCACAACACTTCCGATCCCCACGAACACCAATAGCAGCATCACTCGACGAGACGTTTCGAATCTCCTCCGAGGCCGAGACACTTCACGTACATAGCTATTCAGAAAGGGAAAAGGGATCGTCGGGTTATAAAAGTACGTCGAGGTTCTCTTTAAAGAAAAAGTATGAAATCCTTGCAAACGGTAAACTTTCTGGCGCATATATTAATGCTAATACTATTTTTATGGAGAGGCGAGGATAGAAATATAGAGAAAAAAATTTATTTCACAAAACATCCGTTCTATCCAACTACTTGGACAATTGTATAGAATAAATATAAGACAATGGTTCAATATATACAGGGTGGTTCAGGACCCGCTACCTCAATGTAGTTCTACCACAGGAAACAAATGACCGCGCTAACTTCAGATGCTGTATTAGTCCTTGAATAACACTATCCACAGGGTTATTCACGACAAACGCACTACCTTAAGGTAGCCTGTCCATTTGATTTCTATGGTAGAACCACCTTTAGGTGGTGCATTTTTCGTGAATAACCCTATATACGTATATGGAAGTATATGCTTGCATTCACTAAAGGGACAGAAACGTGTAAGGATGAAGGAGAAACATATATGTTATGTAAGAAGGAATAAAATAACTCAGAACGAAGAAGATACGTAGGTGCGCGGAGAAAAAGAGTTCTAACGGATTTTACAAATTCCAGGTAGGTTAGTGAAATGGCGAGGACTTCGTTATTATGCGCGTTAACCTACACTCTGAGGTGTATTTACATTGGAAAAGTTAACGGTTACCTTTGTGGCTTATTGTTTGTAAAAGCCCAATGATTTAGAGCCTTTAACCTCTATGGTTACACTTTCCTGCGCTCGGAGCTGAATTGCCCTCGCTTGCTCCTCTTAGTTAAATTAACGATGTTAATTAACGAATTACTTAATTGTCCGAGTGAACTCGTAAAGCGGGTTTGCTCCACTGGCGAACCCGTCAAGGAAAGTGACTTCAAGTTATTTTGCGAGAACGTTCTCGGGACACTGCTGTAAGCTTTTACCCTAACAGAAAGCCACATCAGGCCGTAAGAACCAACCTCACCCTAACCTGAGTCTGAGTCTCAACCAACCGCAATCCAAACTGCGAACTCGAAGACGTCGTGCGCTCAACAGCTTCGCGGTACTAACCTATAGCTTCTAACGAGGGTCTGTCCCACTTCATTTGTACAGCTTGAGATACAAGAATACTCCAGAAACTCACGCAAATCGCTATCGCAAGCTTAACCTCTAAGAAGCCGAGCTCTCTTTGTTCTTCACGCCGTTAACTAGCCCCGTCATGATTCTATTAATATTACAGAACATTCTGAAAATATGTAAATCTTCTAACTATTGCATTAGACGGTTAAGGAGTCATTTTAGGGTCATAATTTCTGATAGTTTAACTTCTAGACTGCCACACATTTGTCGACGGTATTGGCACTTTTCGGAACACATATTCAATATATTTTATAAGGGTTTGATTGCCCAAAGTTAAAGCGCCACTCCCGAGCCTATATATAGGCTTCCGGCAGTCTACGGTTATTTCGTCGTTTTTTAAAAAATAAAATCGTGTTTTTTGGGTGCTATTAGGGGTTTTTAAGGTCGTTGTTCACTAATGTAAAGTAAATGCTATCTCCTACTATTTTTTAAAAGTTTTGATATGGAAAACCGCCTTTTTGGAATAGGCATTTTAAATTTTTGATTTTTTACTTCAGATTCGTAACCAGCGACCCCAAAAATTCTCAATTAATATTTATTGTACAATATCGCTGTCCGTTTTAAGAAAAATACTGAAGCCTATATACATATAAACTTCCGACAGTCTAGAGGTTAAGCTTATGTACGTAACGCTAATAATTTTTCGAGCTCAGTGATCCATTTCCGTGGGAACAATTTCAAACACACAAATTTCCGATTTTACAAACAGGATCGAATTTCAGGATCATTATTGCTTCAAATTAATTAATTGGTTTGACTGTCAGAATTAAACAGTTAATTGGTGAGATACAATACACTATGCTGCAACACGTTATCCGCAAACTGCCCGCAGTTCAATCCTACGTCAACCAACCTACGGAAATACCTCTCTAGTTATGGGTACCTTTGATTATGAACTTCTAAACGAACCCTTTGTTCAAGCAAGGTTGCTCATGCTAAAAGCGATAGGGTTACAAGCGTTGTTCTTAGACATATTGAAATGAAGTTACGTGGGAGATCCTGTATTACGTGTAAAGGATTCCTCGTAGCACAACTCGTAATTGAACTATTACAAAATTCATTTCTGTTCATGACAAAATTGACGAAGTCATTAGAGTCAGTATCAACTGGATCTTATACGTTACTATTATTATGATACAACTTCCAGAATCTGAATACCTCATACATTACGTAGATTGTGATAAATATAGGATCTTACCACTAATAGGAGATCGTCCAGCTCGTAGGAGCACTCTCCTGCGATGAGATAAATCAATCGAGCTGCGCAAATGCAAGCACAAAAAGGTAAAAGGATAAATAAGATCGTATCAGTGGAAGGAATGCTTTTTATAGAATTCTCTTCATATTAGATTTATTAGTGATTCGTGGTTGACGTTGCCTCCAACACTAACAGGGATTAGAGTCGTATGTTTCCACTTTCTTCCTGGAAACGCTCGGCAGGTCGGCTTTTGAAAAGAAAAGATCAACCACTGATATGAATGCCTTTATTGTGCGCAGGGAGCCTTTGATCTCACACGAAAACCGTGCGTAAGGGGGACTTATTTATTTTCTTGATTTTATAAATTAAAATATATTCCATTGCTTAGATTCAATATATTTAAAATGATACTGAATAATTAAGACTACGTATTTACGGCCGAGACCTCTTTCTTGCGCAATCAACTCGACCTACGTCATACCCGTTGTACGTAACTCTCCAGCACTTGCAAGCAGTGAAGTGGGAGTACCGGCACACAAGTATTGTACATACACGTGACTCGTGCAAACTCAGAAAGAAGCTTGTCAATATTCAGTGAATACATGAGCTTTTCAAAGATGGTAGGCGATTTGCCATTCTGAGCTGTTTAACGCGTAGACTGCCATGGGAGTCACCGGCGCTGTCGAATTTATTCGAAACGCTTGCAACAACTAAACCCCAACATGTGTAAAATTCTGAATAACATAACTGTTGTGATGATAATATATTTGGGATAGTGAAAATTTCACTGCAGCATAGAAGGCATACAAAATTTGCTGGGCAATCAACGCGTTAATATCAACTGTATCGAGTGATCGGATTTATTTTACTATTAGCTACGCCGATGCGCATTGAATACCTGCATAAAGTAGGGTACCGACGTTAACTTGAAAATACATCCCGATGAGGAGAAACTAGGAAATATAAGGCATTAATAAGAGCCTTTTTTAGCTTGAGTAAAAAAAATAAATTTAAAGTGGATCGCCATGATAAAACGATAATCACTGGATCGATACAATACATTCAGCCGTGAAAGGTTGCAATAAATTATAACCAGGACATTCGCCAATCAAACAATGGCGAATCCATTTTCTAGATTGCAAGCTACAAAAGTTGCCGGCAGCTTCTATAGCTTGAAAGACTAAAAGAATATTTTAACAAAGGAAAATACCACCAAAGTACCAATTAATTTAAGGATCAGGTATGTGTTTTACTTCCGGCCCGAATTCGACGTTAATTAATTGAGAGGGTTGTTAGTATCGGAATGAGAAAAACTTTCTTTCGTATTGACCATTAGCAAGACCTTCTCATCATGGCGGAATGTTTACATGGTAGTAGGTAAATTAAATAGTTTATTTCTCCTCAGCTACTCAGTCTAGCCGACATAATTTTCGTGCGCTAAAAGCTTCGCCGATAATGGCGAATAATATAGCCGCGTTGTTTCTACGAACTTGCTATATGTGTGACGTCATTTTTTTTAATTTCTCGTGAAACTATCGTCCACCGAAACTTGCAAATCAGTTAACGACTAATTGTCAAATGCCTTTCCGATATCAGATAATAGGATCCTTTTCTATGATAGCGCCGTAATTTCAATTGCTATCAGTGCTCTCGTATACTATCGTTCATGATATTGCCCTTCTAATATCGTTATAGTGGTAATGTTCTTTTATGAGTTAACATCAGAATTCCAGATGGCTCTTTCGGTACATTCCACTTTTTATGGCTCTTACTGTAATTTAATGGCGTGCTTGATTACGAAACTGTATCCCTATTTGCAATTTGTATCTTATAATTATTACACGTTAAACTTCGTATTTGCACAACACGCAATTTGCTGTTTGACCGATCGCAGTTTTGAAAGTAATATTATTTATACAATTGGTCTGATGAATTAACTGATTGATTTGCTCGTTTCAAGAAAAGCATATTAGTAATTGCATCAGTAATTAAATTTCAGTTTCTATATAAAAAAAATTAGTAATGCTTGATCCTATTAAGAAATTTTATATGCAAAATTAGCGATACGCTGAGAAAAATAAAATTCCGCTGTATATCATGAAATACTATAGTTTTTCATAACTCTTCTGTTAGTATGTGCCATGCTCTTTATGCGTCTTTTCACTACCATACAAATTCGGAGATTCATTGCTCGAATTTCATGCTTCTTATACCCAAAACTGAACCTCATTTTTCTTCGTGTATACTTTCTAAAATCCATTGTATAAACTTTTCAGAAAACATTTGCCTATATAAGTGCTTAGATGAAATCAAGTGAGGCAGCTGTGAGGTGAATACTTCAAATCATTCTGTCTCATAGTACAAGCCTCCTGTGACACAGCCATGAATATTGATTTCCAATATAACGCTGGATATATTCACAGCGTTAATTCCAAGTATCCAGGCGCCAAACAAGATTGGAAATTCCATTCTATATACTATATATGTTTCAGTCTACTCGTAAACGCGATTTCCGGAACTTTATCCGAAGTATCCAAGAGAGCTCTGCCGCGTAAAAATTTTTGTATGGCTAAAGTGTGCGATCGAGTATGGAAAATTTTAGGAAATAAGAATCTGGCTTCTGATCGGATCCCACACTTTCATCCCAGACTTTTCAATCGCAATATTCGTACATCTTATCCAGACTTTTTCAATCTACATATAGTTTCATCCAATTTTGGAAATTTAAATTTCATACTTTCAAAGGTAATGTCTATATTTATATCTTTGGGGTAAAAAATATTACTTGAGTACACAGTAGTACATGGTAAATGGATATTTGGCAATGGACACGTACTTCTGTACCGTAAAAAATTTTTAGTTCCTTTATTTATAAAGGACTGCACAAAAAAATAATTGCTCAATAACCGAATAAACTACATTTAATGAAGTGATAGCATTACAGTGGCGAATTCCATTAAACACAAGTTTTAAAAAGATAGCAAATATGTTCTATTGTATCCCCAATTGTCAATGTCGCATTCCTATACATTACATACGTATAGAAATTACATTAATTTTTCTACTGCATCTTGATATTCGTATGATTAATTCTTCCACTGCATCTTGATTCTAATTCTCTGCCTATACAAGGTTTCTGTTCCATTGATGAATTCATACAAGACATTTGTTGAACTTGACAGTCGACAGAGCATCAGAGCAATGATTGTGAACACAGCGGCTTTTGCATACTTAAAATAAGAGAAGATGCGCTTCATGCTCACTTTGAGGCTGTTCGTAAACTTGCTAAGAACGTACTCAGAGATCTTTGTTCTCTCTCCTACTAATAGTTAAGACTATGTGGCTATCCTTTCCTAAAGAGTTCAGAGTACGTTCAGAGCAAATTTACGAACAGCCCGCTTCATTTCGTAGCACGCAATGGAAAATTTCATGTGAACCTGAAAAGTTTGCAATCTTTGCTGTCGTGCTTTTACCGCTGTCAAATTTAGGAAATTTCTTTTACGATAATACATTATATCGATGGAATAGAAAACTAATAGATGCCGAGTATCAGAATTAAGATGAAGTAGAAGAAATGATATAAATTCTATATCTATGTATGTATTTTTGTAATACATAATTAATAATTTTGTGTTTAATAAATGGTTATATACACTCATATATAAACTATACGTATATGATTTGGATAGTACAACAAAAGTATATGTTCATCGCAAAATACGCATTTACCGTGTATTAGTGGAGATTCATAAGAAGTACATAGTTATTATGGAATATGTACTGTGGATCCAATAAATCGCGCATGGATGAAGTCAATCGCAAGTACAGATTCGTCTCACTGGCGGTACATAAATCAAAACTGATCTTACATATACAGTAACTTACATATAACATTTTTACTTGGGTAGCTATACAATAAACCTTTAAATCCAGACTTGTCAGGCAGTACAAAAATAATGGTTATGCCCATACTTTGAAAGAAGGAAAAGACAGAAGAGAAAATCCTATGGTTCCCTTTTTAGTATGGGCATTATGATTATTTTGTGAAGTATGGGATTCAATAAATTAAAGTGTGGCAAACAGATTTTTTTTCAAAGTATGGGCATAACCATTATTTTTGTATTACCTGAAAAGTATGGATGTGTGAGTTGAAAAAGTCTGGGTAAGATGTACAAATATTGCGATTTAAAAGCCAAATTTTTTTACCTAAAATTTCCCATACTTGATCCCCAACTTCAGCCATAAAAAAATTTATACTCGGGAGTATTTTGCATATAGTTCATATCGCATGGGCCAAAGAAAACTTGCAGAATATCTTTTTCAGTGCATAATCATAAAGATATACGAATGCTTAGATAAAATTTCTGGCTGTAAATAATCGTTGCTTGTATTAGCCACGTTATGGATATACTGTATGTAATCAATACACATGCATTATGCCTCGCACGAGCATCAATCAAGATATCGAAGACTTATCGTAAGGTCCTCGAGGGAGCATAAATGCGATCATGATCGGCGAGAGAGCGAAACATTAGGGATATCTGTAATCGCTTTAACATATTATCCATGCGTTACCACTACGATCTATTATGTACAAAAGGAATGGGGCCGACGCTATCATCTACATTCATGATCAATAGTAGTTTGGATAGGCATCCGAGCGACTTTGTTGCCACTGCTTGAATATCTCAAATTTCCATACGTAACCACGCGAACGTTTCTAGAAATACTTATAGGTACGTGCATAGGTTTATACGTGGATATGCGATGGTTAATACGAATTAAGTGCGGGTTATCAATGAAATTACACTGATGGCGAATAATTATGACCGAGCATTAATTTTATAGAGTAAACGCATCGCCTAACAATGGATTGCGAATTTTAATGGTGTAAACCAATAAAACGGAGAATGTCCATTTCGCATTTTTTTTTGTGTCACGGAAAGTAATTCTTTTTTGTTTAAAGCTTTTGTGTTAAAATATCGCATTTAGAGACTTTGCCATTGTTCGTTAATATTCCTCATCGCAACTTCTCTTCGTCGTTGAAATACGGGTACATATTTATAGATGCGATATACCTATGAGTTAATTTCTAAATGCTTGTTTTCTTTGATATCAAAACTTGCACGGTACTCTGACTGAGTGGGCGCTCTTAATTAATCCGTGAAGGACGAATGGTAAATTAAAACAGCAACAAGGTTGTCGCTCAATTTTTCGATCATCACTGTATGGCACTAGTGCTCTCGTGTTTTGCCAAGGGCTAGAAGAAATACGTCTGCGAATTTTTGACTCGGTTTACCATTTTTTTGAAATTCACATCTCAAACGTCATTCGTTTGACAAATTAGATCGGGCATATTTAATGCTATCGTAATATCATTTTTTAAAAATTGGTACATAGTATAAGGAAAAATCGTGTCTCATGTTAAAAATCCAATACGAATTTCTGTCGTTAATCAAAATTCTGCAATAGAGAAAAATGGATCGCGGTTTACTGATTGCTACGACAGTTACACGAAGTACACCATTTATGGCATTGTACGTGGGATGAAATTCTGCGGTCCTGTAATTCCTATTGCTAATGAATCCCATTAGCAAAAATAGACAATGCGTATGTCGGAGTATAATCGAAACCAGTCTGGCTTTACCATCACCATGGATTATTATTATTTCCAAGTAAAATCTTCATGATCATCAACAATGAGTGTTATAGACACTAAGTAGTATTATTGTCATCATCACTCATTTTCTACGACTCGCTGTACTGGCGTCTCCTGATATTCATTATATATCAACTTTTCCTTGATAACACAATTTCAGATAAATCTTCATGAACCAAGCAAGCCATAACGAGCATTCATTTACCATTACGCGAACTGTCGAATAAACGACCGTTAAATATATAAGATAGTTGTCAGTTTCCTCATAGAATGTGATGCATTAACAACAATACGTAGACCTGCTAATATTTTGCTATGCTATCGTTATCGTATATTCGAAGCTACTTATTACTTATTCATTTTACCTATATCTAAAATGTGTACCCCTTTTCCAATGTTGATAGGTGTACTACATTAACACTTTACCGACCGGTAGGGGTTGAACATCCTACACACGTCTCACCGGTTATTCGGCCGTAAACACTTCCCTGACACCGGCTCTGTTTTGGCTTAGACTGTCGCGTGCGAATACTTATATGCGCTTTTTCTTATGCTTATAGAATTGTTAAACAAAACTTTGTGAAGGTGCTTACTACATTATTCGCTTGGAGACCAAAAAGCCGATTAATAGACTACCGGTCGGTAAAGTGTTAACATGGTGCCACGGCTGCCGATAAAGTTGCCAGAAAAGCGTCGCCACATGTCTCGAATCAATTCGTGATTCACGGGCAATGTCTTCAGTCAGGATCGAATGAAGGGGATGCGCGTACACCGCATGTCTTTCAGGCCTGGGCTGAGATATGCAAAGCGTGGAATTTCAGAAGTATGCATACAGAACGACTTGATAAATAATGCAGAAAAAAGAAGTTGGGGACACACCCTCGATCTCAGTAACTGCCCAGTCAAAAAGGCAGGCATATTTCATTTCTCAAACCAATCTCCGTCTAATTCTTCTTCTTTTTTTTCAGTTCGTCCTCTTCCTTTTTATTCTCTGTTTTTTTTCACCTTTTCCTTCCTCTACCTCCTCGCGCCGAGTACTCTCACTCACCCCTCCTGTTCACTTTTTCATTAGCATTTTATTCCTTCGGCAATGTTGCGAGGCACGAATCTTCGATTGATGCATTACAGAAGAAAACCTCTAATGAATACAGTCCATATTAAGAGGAGCTGAGATGTTTTCTCAGTTCGTTATGTATTTGAAGGACACTGTAATTACGGAGTTGTTAAGTTTGTTTTTATTTCTCGTTAAAATAGCTCGGTAGAAATTTTCAGAAGGCAAATACACATCTGTCTTTTTATTTTTTTAATTCTAAAGAAATATAAAACTGCGATACATTATATGTATTATTTCTAGTTAGCTATTAGGAATAACAATTGTTTCAATAAATAATTAATGCTTTGAAACATTTATCAAGGCCGACGTTTGATTAGTACTAAAATTCATAGCTACTGAAAGAAGTTTGCACGGTTGATATTTGCACTTAAGTTTTTTCATGGTAGGTGTTCTCTAGCGTGTAAATAGTACCTGGAAATACAAATTTGAAGAAAAAGATCAATCAACTGCGTGTTAGATAATATTTTGTACAAAAAAGTACATCACAAATTGGAGAAGATGCACAAACTTTAACCCGCTGGGTATCATCTGGGGATCCAACCACCCAGTGCCACTCTATAAATGAAGTGTTTGGAAAAGGAACGAAGCGAAGGGCGTGGTTATTGGTCTGTAAATTAAGGGAAAAATATGGCGTACCCAGCAGGCATAAGAGCTTTGCCAGTTGGCTGCTGCTGTCTGAGTAAGAAGCATTTATACTACGTTCTGGGTTCGTGGACACCCAGGGTGGTCTTACTAGATTGACAAGAACGTAAAAACTACTAATATATTCTCGTAGCAGGAAGTCTCTAGTTTGCGAATCACTAAGATTTTATTTTATTTTGTGCAATATAAAAAAAAAGAACATTAAAAACGCAAAAAGGTCATTTTCGCTCATTTTTCAGACTTTCTTGCATTAATTTTCACTGCGTTTTATAAAATTAAACTCTGACGATTTCATTTCACTTATTTAAAGTCAAAGATTTAAAATCAAAATTTAAACATGTTTTATAAATAGGAGAATTTGTGGGTTGCTAGACACCCAGAGTGGTCCAGATTAGGACATCTGAAAATGGTGGTCTTCAGCGGATTAAATATTTTTCATTAGAAGCTCTCAACATCAAACTTCATCCCGTCACGCATACACTACCAGTCAAAAGTTTTCGATCACCCTCTAAAAATGCAGAAATATAAAGAAAACGTCCGAAAATCACGACGTACATGAGTGACATCTATCAGTTGCGAATGCAATTGTGCAGTGCTGCATAACTGCGAGAGTCACGTGCTTTGTCACGTGACACATAAAAGATAGGCATGCATCAGTAACACCGCTATTACTGATATAAACAATGCAGTTGCATTTTAGTGTCGTCCACTGATCAAAATATTAAAATTACCTTTTTATTGAGTACTGATGCGGTGTTTATCTTTTATGTGTCACGTGACAAAGCACGTGACTCTTGCAGTTACGCAGCACATAATTTTTGCATAGTGCAGACGTGTGTTTAGGATCATTGTCTTGTTGTAGAATCATTTTTTCTCCTAAGTTTGGATTCCTTGAAATATCCCCCTTTGGCCTTTACTACAGTAATACCGTTTATTTGTACCTTATTGTATAACAGAAAAGTGTTAATCTTTTTAATAAAATCGTTTTGACTGATATAATAACGTCCAGTTTGTGTTATTAATTAATTTTCCATGATCCCTAGGTTGATCGAAAACTTTTGACCGGTAGGGTATTTCACGAATCAAAAGTTTACGTTCTAATTCTGGTCAAACGTCATTTTTTAATAAATGTTTTAAGGTATTATTAATTATTTATTGAAACAATTATTAGTTCTAAACATCAAGTTAATAAATAAATATTTTTCATTGTATTTTTATAGTTGTTTCAGAACTTTTTAAATTATATGCAGATGTGTCTTTGACTTTAGCGATTTTCTGCCGAATGACTTTAAGCCACTTTTCACTCTTTTTTTTCGGGATCTAGTGCGGAGATACTGTTTCAGCTTCTTGGAAATAAGTCGGAAATTGATTAAACATAGAAGCATCCTTTCTCTTTCCCTCTCTTTGTTCCCCTCAAGCCAAGCTTAGCGACCATTCTTTTAATTAAATATTATTCATTGCGAGCCAACGTCTCGTGATTGCTTAAACAATTCTTTATTTCGACTTGAACGCTCGAACTGTGTTTACCTTCGATTCTGTCCACCGACTTAGCTTTAAATACACAAAAAATCTTGAAAAAAATTGCTAGAGCGAAAAATATTATGAGCACACTTAGCCTGAATTCGATTTTTAACGTTTTTTCCTTGAACGAAATTAGTGCCTCTTATTGATATCGAGAAAACTAATGAAAGTTCGAGTGGTCCCACTTGATGCGGAAAAATAGCCCAACCCCGACTTTTCATTTTGAATTATCCAAGTGCAAAACGCTCTTTATGTAGAACCAGATTTTTCAATTTTGCAATACATCACATTGCACTTCGTATACGAACAATTTTCCTGATGATGCCAGAAATGTTTTTTCATTTTTGTCTAACACATCAAGTAATCATTATTACATAAAATATACAAATGCATAACGAGAATAAATATACTTTAACTAGTTAAATAAATGTTTTCATAAAATAACAAGTGTTGCATAAAACTTTTCCCTTTAAGTATTAGTGTTTTCAGTTAGTTGAATTTATTGAACCGAATAAAAGGTATAACATGGTGCATACTCGATTCGCAGAATCTACCACAGTAGTCAAGTGTGATGATGTGGTACATACTTGCACTCAATGTAATGAAAATTCTATGAATAGAATACGGTATTGGAAAGAAAAGTATAGCGTGTGATCCCTAGTGGTCGGAATGGTGCTTAAAAAATGGCTGCCTCGACGTACAATGCACATAATTCGTATCGTAAACAGCAGCAAAACAAAAATATTCTACCATTTCATGGTATATCGAGACGATTTCACAAAAATGAAAACTGAATCTTGGTAAATTTTTCAATTTTTTAAATAGTTATTTTTACAAATGTATATTACAGGCTATCCTATTTATTTTGTAGACGCCAACGTCCCTGGGGCATTGCTAGGAAAAAGTAAGAAGGCAACATGAACGTCAATAACAATGATTATGATGTTTCATATTTCGTGATAGCTTGACAGTACACTTCTATTCGACGTAAAATACAACATAAATTTAATCTGAAAGTCTTTGGCGTCGATGAATTCACCTTTGTCAAAATCTTTCAATCGTATCAATCTTTCTGACGTCCATTAAATTTTAAATAATATACATTACCTATTAATTACCAAATGTATACAACTCATTGTCAGTAGATATGAAATATAAACCGTTTCCCGACAAATTAAATGTCTGTGGTCTAGCTTATGACAACCTGTCACGTGTTATTATTGTCTGTGACATTTGCCACTTTGTCCTCAGCCAAAGCAGTAATAATTTTATTTTCTTAATTACTCGCCAACATTGGGTGGGACCCAACTCTGCACGGGCCAACTGTACACGGGTTAATCCTACGCGAGTTAACCGTGTTGAATTATTCCGTGTAGAGTTGAGTCCTACCCGCCAACATTCTACAAATTTCTACAAACGTCAGTAGTGGAGAAGATGTTCTCCTCGTTACCGACAGTCGATGTGCTATCATCGAAAACGCAACAAATCTATAATTTATATAGAAATAATTAAACAATAACCATAAAAATAATAAATTAATAGCATTTTCAATGAGAAGAATTTTCTTGCTCCGAATGTAACGTATAGCCTGGAACCCTATTCTCAAATCGTTCGGCAAGTTTCTCATGCGACAATTGTGTAGTTCGTATGTCGAGCAGATTATCGTGGTGGCGCTGTGAGCGCATTCTCAACTGCGACCATAGGTGCGTCTCTCTTTAATGCATACAGATAAAATAGGACACGATGATGCTCGCATACGAGATACGTTTGCAGCGCCACCACGTTACCCACTGGACAGTGTCGAATGATTTCGAGAATAGGATCCTTAATACGTTTTCGGTTAGAAAATTTTTCTGAAGTCATCAAATGTGATGTGGTGCTGAGTTATACTCACATGGACCTTTTAGCCGGTGCAAGGAAATTCTGCCACTTGAAAACACCGTAAGTATTCTTTTCATAAAAATATATGGCAGAAGATCCACATATGTATGTGGATCAACTAATGATAACAATATCATAACAAGGTAACAGTGTAAAGCCCATTTTACACGGGCCAAGCTAGAGCCAATATTGGACCGAGAATACCGTCGGGAAGTTAGCGCGGGAAAATTAAAATTTATATGTTTATAATGCCTAAAAAATTGCTCCTTAAATGCTCC
>JARQST010000094.1:240228-253819 GCA_030142225.1 Pachycephus smyrnensis | reverse complement strand
CTGACACATTTTGCTGTCTCGCTCTTCCTTAAACAGATATTCAACCGTCCTGTTTCAAATGGGACACCCTGTATATGTACCTCAATTCGGATTAAGGTGGGCACACAATTCGATTGCACAAACGGTTACGCGCGCGCGACTGTAGGGAATGGGCACTGAAAATGATTCAACGATGAAAATATGTCACAATAGGTTAAGAACGAAAATGACGACACACCGACGAATTTGAATTTGATACGATTGACGAAGGCCAACGGACCCTGTATCTGTGCCTAGTAAGAATTCGAAATTCTCTGACGGAACCATAGGTTTTATGCAAATTAAAAAGCCTGACACTTTTAAAATACGCACGGGACGAGATTCCAACGCGACTCTATTAGTAATATTTCGCGCGGCAGGTGGGCGTAGCATTGCGCCAACGCGGAACACCTGGAAGGCCGCGGGCTACTCGTCCTCCGTTGTGAACGTGGCTTTAGGCTTTTCCAAGATACGTAATTTCGAAATTCTCACCAGTTAAAACAAAACAAAAAAAAATACAGCCAAACACAAACCAAATATTACAATCCACCGAAAATTTCGAAATCAATAACAACAATGCAGTATTTAAAAACAAAATGGTTTATAGGCAAAAGAAGAATGGAGTCGCAACAAGAAGAACGTGAAATATAACGAAACATGAAAAAAAAAGAAATTTTCAAAATTTCACCTCCGACATTCAAGGCAAACGTACAACGGCGATTTGTCCACGCATTTTTTTCCCTAACGACGTATCACTATATTGTATCCTTTGTCGTTTTCCAAAATCCCGCAATTCACATTGACAGCTTTATCGATATTTTAATTACGGATTTTATCCGTGCACGTCACTTCGTTTTTCTTTTTTTTTCTTTTTTTCATATCCGCACCAACCACAGGTGCGCGCATTGACTGTCAGCTCGAAACTGATCGGCAGGGAAGACAACTCCTGAGCGTTTCTCCCTCTTTTTCACAATGGCGTGGGACGGGCCGCTGTTCGCTCAGAATTTCCAGGACTTGCGGCAAATTGTATGTAGCTACAGGGTGATTCAGGATTGGTTATACTGTAAAGAATCATCGGCAGAAAACCACTCCTCGTTGTATACCTATATATACTATTTTATATCTTATGGTTATATACTATATATGTGTGTATGTAGTATCGCCCTGATGCATTTCCCACTCTTGCACCTTCAGGGTGTGGTATTTTTTAACCGGTACGACATTCCTGAACTCGCGGCAAAACGTTATGCGAGTAACGACGCGGACTTTTTACTCCCTTGCTCCTCCCCATCTTGATAAACCATACACACACGGTATCTTATCTCATCGGACGTAGCGATAATGAGATGCAGCTTATCGGTTATGCTTTGACGGAAACATCAGGTTCCTGTCAAATCTGCTGGGCACGGTCGAGACTTTGGTTAACGAATGAAAGTGCCCTGTTATATTAAACATTAAATTGTTAATTAACAACAACACAATGCACGGCTTCGAAATTCCATAATTATATCCGTCAGGACTTATTCGGCGAAATAAGGAATACTTTTAATTATTACAAAATAAAGATTTCTGGTAAATACAATAGATGTCTGTCTGTTCGATTAATTCGGTGTTTTTGCAAAATTGTGAAAAATTTTGTTTTCTCATAATCACCATAAATCCTGCACTACGTCATTTCCCATAGAATCCCAGCAGCAAGGCTGTTGCTGTACGTTCGCTATGCGTAAACCATGCGGATCGTTTATACGGCTTGACCGTATAAAGAAGTCTGGACGACCCTGCGTTTTCAATAAAATTACGAGTATATAGTACCCTGGAAATTAAAAAAATTTTTTTCGTGTGTGTATGTGTATATAGATATAGGTACCTTACGCGCGAAACTCTATGAAATTTCCCGTCTGTTGCTGTACGTTCGCTATGCGTAAACCAAGCGGATCGTTTATACGGCTTGACCGTATAAAGAAGTCCGGACGACCCTGCGTTTTCAATAAAATTACGAGGGCACGCGGAAACGCGTCAAGCGCGTCAGTTATTATGGGTAATTTATTAATCGACTTTTTTAGACAAAAAAATAATTTTTTAACCCCCACCCCATTCCCTCACGACCATCATCCTTTCTCTTGGACGTAACAGTGACTGATCTCATACTCGACAAGCACGCACAGTGGGTACAGTCTGTATATACAATCGGCACTTTCTTGCACAGAGAGAATTGACTCATCGCAGCATCCCGGGTCCAGCGCAGATTAATCACTGAAACGTGTCATCCGTAATTATCGGCAAGTTTCTTTGCAGCGAGCGACTCAACGTAATTGTAGCTCGACCGCAGCTGCTTGAGGGATCGTGGGTATTGGAAGGATTAAAAATGGCGGGAAGTCGAGAGTGATTTAAAAAAAGTGAAGAACCAATCAAATCATCCGAATCGATTAAACGTACTGATCGATTCGGAAAGTACTCCTCGATTTGATCCAATTTATTGTACGATACTACGGTCGGTCTTTTTTTCTATGTATCTTCAGTGGAATTTACTATAGAACACTGAGCTAATAAAACCGTCGCTTATTAGTCCACTCAATTAGCGTTAATGAGTTCTTGGTTAATGAGCTGGGGTTTGCTTGCGAATCGTGTATATATAGTTATACCGTCGTAATGCATTGTATGTACATAGGCGTTTGGGATTTACATTTTTCTCACGTTAAAGCACCGGCATCCTCGGCGTGCCGTGAGACTGAGAAGAAACTAAGGTAACCCGGGGTTACTTGGAACAAGAACAATTTTACGGAAGAGCGTTATCTGACGTTGCGTGAACTTTTTTTTTTAATGGAAACGGAAAAACTGTGGGACGAAGGAAAGAGAGAAGTAACGAAGAAAACGTTTCCGTCTGTAGAAGCACGGAGAGGCTATGGTTGGAATGAAGGAAAAGAAAAAAAAGTTACATAATTTTTTAAGGATCTTACGTTAATTGTAGAAAAACAATGTTAATTGTTTTTATACGGCGAATTGCAAGTGCAGTATAAAACGTCACCCGGTATACACTCAGGGTAATAAACAAATGGTTTACCGATTCAGATTAGTTCAGATTAAGTTCGCCGTTCCGGAAAGGCTACACGGGCGCCAGTCGAGTGCCAACGTTAGGCAAAAAAAAAAAGAATCGAACCGAATCAATCGATTTGATTAAAGTGGTCGAAAACAAAAAAAAACTGTTTAAAAAAACCAAAAACAGTCGATTATCAATTTTTTCATATCAATACCACGAGTCTATTTAACGATGCGTATATTTGCGGCGATACCATTTATTTGTGTAGTGTCTTTGTTTTTGTGTCGATCTGTGAAATCAATCAATGATACCGATATCGATGACAAGTCGACCGAGGAGCCGGAAGATACGGAAGCGACAACTATCGATACTACGATAACTGAAATTACGGAAGATACTAAGACGACAAGAGGAATGACGACAATGACGGCTGACGTCAGCGAAAGACCAAATAGGAATTCGACGATGGAAAATTTGCGGGATAAAGGGAATAAAAAAAAGGCAAAAGTGAGCAATAAAATGTCGTCAATCGAGGAAACGGAAGACCATTGGATGAAATTGAGAAGCAGCGTCCACAAAGAACTGATGGACGTGCAGGCTATACTCGTGAAGGACGAAGAAGTCACGAGGAACTGCCAGACGGCGAATTTGAATGCGTATGAAAATATTGCAAAAATTTTGTTTCAATATTTCCTTGATACAAAAAAGAATTTTTTTTCAAACAGGACAACGAGGTATCTCATGTGCGGCGGTTCCATTATATCCGATCATCACGTACTGACGTCGGCGTCGTGTTTACATGAAGCGACGCACATCAGGTGCGTCCAATTGGTTTAACGGTATCTTAACCAGCTGAATATTTTTGGACAAGAGTCTGCTTGGCTTTGCAACGTAGACAATTTAAAAAAAAAATTTCTCTTATCTAACCTTATCAATACTTTCTATATGATACTCGGACACCCTTGCGATAAGAAATTGAATAAATTTCAAGGACAGAATGTTTCTGCTTTTTTCTTTTTGCAAATTGAATTGTTATTATCGTTACGTCACGTTTTGGATTACACGACAAATATAACGTTTGGATCTAAATTGTCGAGATGACGAGTTTTAGGTCACTAATGATGTCACTAATTAACGTCGATTATTATCATTAGCGAGACTAGTGTCCTGTCTCACGAGTGGTATTGGCTTTAAGGATCGTCTTCAAAGCGATTTACGTTACAGGCATAACATCAAAGCGCCACTGGCCATTGTCGTAGGTCCCATGAAAAGTGGTTCGCAGATAATAAAAGTGCAGGATTACGTGATACATCCGAATCATCAGGCTGATCCTTATGGGTCGAATTATCTCAAGCATAATTTAGCAATACTCAAATTAGCTTGCAGGTAAGCATACGACATGGATAAGCGAAAATTCATGAGATAAGGAACGTAAAAGAAAAAAAACATTTTAGGATAAAAGCGCAGAATTTGAAAAAAGTCAAAATGCCCGAATCCCCGTTCACTGAGATATGCGGCGGTGAAAATTGTATAGTTGCACTTTTTCGAACACTCGGAAAGGTAAATTTTCACCGGTTAATTAATGCCGATTATAATAATAATAAGAACAATAACAATAATAATAGTAACAATAATTATACAGTCCTCCTATCAAGTGCAAGAGGTCACAGCGGAACATATACCGCTATCGAAACGCAAGCGGGATCAGAATGCAGTTTTAGAGTCATCGACGGTATTGAACGTGACGGATGAATCGTGGATTGATAAGAAAAAGAATTTACGAAAAAGACGAAAATTAATTAATCCACCCAGATTCGGTAACAGTTTCACCTCCATTGGTTCTCACATAGCCAATCAGAACTTAAGAAGAAATTCAAATAACGCTGATAACGCAAAAAAGGGAGATATACGAAGTAAAATAGGTTAGTTCGTTAAAAGCTGAAGTACTGTGAGCAAAAAAAATTAATCAGTCCCAATATGATTATACCAACGGTATTTTTTGTTCTTAGTATCGACGACGATGATAGCAGAAAAAAATACGCGGGAAATAGAACCGATGGAAAAGATCGATGAATCGATAATCGATAATAACGCTGTAAAGTCAGTAATGACAAGAGCCAGTGACTATACGAGTCGTTGTCCTCGAAAGGGATCACCAGTAATGTCTGAAAATGTTCAGGTAAAGTATAGAGAAATAGAAAAAAAATTTTTTTTTGAAAAAATAAAACCAAAAAATTACCACCTTGTGGATTTTACAGGCAGCAGTAGTGTCAGAGCCCTGTGACGATCGGCAGCCATCGAGAAATTGGGGATACACCGATTTGTTCGATAATATGAACTGGATAATGAGTATGGTGGAAAATTGGAGAAAACCGGAAAAACTAAGAATGGGAAGTAGTATCAACAAAGGATCCTGCAATACGTGCATATTTAATTTCTATCTGTCAAAGGATCAGGATAAGACGTACGAAAAACCAGTGACGCCCGATTGCAACGACACGATATCGATAGGGAAGAAGAGTAACGTAGTAAATGAAAATATTGCGCAAACCGTCGAGATTCGTATGTCAAATAGTAATAACAATAACAATCCATTGGAAATTTATTCGAATTTCGCGGTAACAAGCGCACCTGCACTTCCCACTGCGTATGCAGCTGCGCCTCTGCGAGAGTATCGATCCAATACGGAATCGAATTCGATCGGACCGATATCCAATAACGATCATCGCCGATCGACAGTGACAGGGGTGAAGTGCAGCAACGGCACCGTAAATTGCAGACCGGAAGTCGATATCCTCGACAAGGGAAAGAGCAGCAAAATTGCGGAGATGAAAAAGGAGTCGTTGACCCCTGAGACGAGGGATAAGATTTTATTAGAAAAAATGAATTTTTTTAACTTAAAAAATGGTGCGAGATCTATCAAAGATCAATCGCAGCAAGATATATACGGCAACAGACAGATCTACAGTCAGTACTTCAATGTAAAACCGAATATCGTACCGGAAGCATTGAAAACCATGTTCGCACGTAATGGCGGGAAATTTGAAAATCAATTACCACGCGTACCCCTACGACCTACGGATAATCGAGCGATGAATTTCCAATCTAAATCACCGTTATGGAAAGCAGTTAACGTAACCTTGTTTAATCCAAATTTGACCGGATTGTTGAAGGATCCAAAAAAAATGGGAAATTACCCAGAAATCCTCGGAAATTCAAATACCGACGACAGTACCGAGGATCACGTGATAGTCGTGAAGCTGCGTATAGAAGAGCCGCGTTACGATCCATTAAAAAGCTCAAGCGATTACATAGAGGAGGCAAGATTGAAGAACGTGAGCATAATGATCGACGGAGATCGATCGAAGAATTCCGAGATCTACGTTAACGGAAAGTCATTAAAGAATTCCGAGATTTACGTGTACGGCGAGAGAGCGCGAAATTCGCCTAGTTACGAAGAGAACAATATCTTTCGATCCTCGCCGAAAACACCGCAAAATCCTCAAATCGATCTAGCGAAGAAATCGAATGCGTGGGCGATGGATCGTATCGTGAGATTCGCGAGTTCAACCGGTTACGCGACGAGGCAGGAGCGACAACAATCGCACGTAGCCAGGAACGGCACTGTGGAAACGAGAAATGGCGACGACAAAGGACATCCTGGTCGACGTATGCAATTTTCGAACAATGTCGCCAATCTGGCGAGCGTGAGAAAAGGGGATCTGCATGGATTGTTATGCAAGAATCGGCAAAAGGGAAAGGACTAATTTTTATATAATAATTTTATATATATATATACACACACATATAAATATATAGTACCTATAAAATAACTCATATTAAATGTTACGTCATTTTATTAGAAATTACATTAAAATATTGATTGATCGATTATCGATTTTCTTCAATTATCCATTAGCACGGATTAGAAATAGATCCAATTTTATTCCTTCTACCTGATGTTAATAATTGTTGTGTATACTACATAGGCTTTACTTTGTTGTGTATGATTCACGGGAAATTCCCACGATAGCTTTCCTAGCTTTCGGACTGTAGCTTGAAAACGGGACTTGAGGTTGACTAATATTTGCGCCGTTATCTACGATTGGGTTTACCCATGGCTAATACACGTGGCCAGATGTCAATTGGTTCACGGGATGGATCGATACGATATTGGTGTATGTATATATATATATATACAACTATATATTGTTAACTTCTGATCAACGGACACGAAGGACAATTGAAGTTCTCGTAAGGTGCTTTTACTAATTGAGTACAGTTAAACGACTCCATTTAATGGCGTCTGCTTAAAGCGATTTCGAGAACGCTATCGGCGCTAGCTGCATAATTTCGAGTGGAATTAAAATGTCCGCCGATACCGTGCCACCTTGGGAGCCTTAATTGCCCCGATTAAGCAGTCATTAGTGAGTGAGCGAACCGCGTAGGATTGCGCCACCGAAGAGAAAGAAAAAGAAAAGTCCAAAAATTCATATTTCTTCAAAAAAAAAAACAATGTCACTGCGATCGATAATACTCCTATTGTTATTCGCAACGGTGACGATGGTGAAGAGCAGAGAGATAAAAATGTCGAAAAATAGTTTCGAAACCCAGGGCGTCGACGCCTTACGTGAAAAGTCCGTAAAATCCGTGATACCGAAAAAATTGTATCAGGACGATAACGCGACGTACGACAGTTCGCGGAATCGCGAAAAAATTGCAAGAGTGAAAAGACTGTCGCAGGATCGATGGATCGTCAAGGATTTCGAGGGTTTTCCTAATCTGATGAAATTTCAAGCGCTCGTCGTGCGCGACGAGAAAATTCCGCCTTGCGGTATGACGGCGAACGTGAGCACGTAAGATAGAGGGGTGGGAAGAGGGGGCAGGGGTAGGGGTAAAAAATAAATGAAATTGTCACGTGGTCATTGTTGTCATTATTGATTATCGATTTTCAGGGATTCACGGTACTTCATGTGCAGCGGTGCGATTCTGACGGATCGACATGCAATTACGACGGCTTCTTGTGTACATTTCGCGCATATTTTCGAGCAAGTACAATTGGATCGATTAACGATGATGGAATTTTTGATGGAATTTAGGAGGATGGGAAAACAATTTTTTTTAAATAATTTTCAGGCATCCCATCGACGCCGATATGGCGATACTCGTTGGCGCTGCTACTGATTACAATCAGGTGATAAAGATTGCACGCATTGAAATGCATCCGTATTATGATTATAACGTTGAGTCCATACATTATGCAGATCATAATTTGGCCATTCTTCATCTCGAGTGTCCGTAAGTATTGCGTAGGATTATAATTTTTGATAATTTTTTATAAGTTTGTTGATTAAAAAAATTTTTTTTAGAATCTGCAAGGGCTTCGCCAGCATTCCGAAATTGCCTAGGAACCCTTATCAGGATTTGGGTCATTTGTGCTGTCCGGATCGTTGTAAACTTCTCACGGTGGTGCAACGATCGAACGTAAGTGATACTAATGATTGTAGGGAATGAACGAGCTGGCCTTGATGAGTATGGTTGATTAAGAAGTTAAGATAAGAGAGAAAAAAATTTTTTTATTTTTGACGTATCAACGTATCGTTATATCAACGTATTGTTACGTAATATTAGTTGCTTCTTCCACGTTGAATAGAATCATCACGTGGCTAGACTTCTGAGAACGAAGCACTTGCCGTCGCCGGAACACCGGGAGGAGGAAGAGCACGAGGAAGAGAAAGATCCACCGGACAATAACACGGAGTCGAGTAGGAGAAGATCAATTAGAAGTCCTGGAAAATTGGCAGCAGCGCCGCTTTTCTTCGCGCGGGAGAATCGTTACTTAAACTTGACGGTCGATGAAAATTTGGAAAATCGTCACGTCAAGCGAAATCAATTTTCATACGGAAACGGAAGACGATCGGAAAAAAGTGGGTGAAGTATAAGAAAAAGATTTTTGTTTCGTAGTAATGTTACCAAAAAAAAAATTCATGAAAATCCTCAGAAAAATATTCGCCGGATATCAGCGACGCGAATAAGGAGATTTTGGAAGATTTCACGAAAAAATTGGTGGACGCCATGATTTCCCGATTAGAGGATTTTCTACGGTCCGGTGAAAATCCAGAGACGTCGACCATGTCTACGCCGGGCGTCGGGACGAACCTTACTGAAAATGCGACGTCCGCCGACATGGTGGACGCTCTGGTGAATACACTCGTTTCCGGTGTGTTGGATAAGATCGACGTGACGGACGACGCTGTAGATGAAAGTGAGAAAGATATTCTGGAAACTTACGTGGAGTGTCCGCCATTGGGAGCGCCGGTTATCAGGGACGATATTTTGGTGAGATAACGAAAGAGTGATTTGAACGTAAGATAAGATTGGAAAAAAGAAATAATTATCTCAAATATTCTCAGGTAGGTATGGTGGCCTATACCTGTGACGACGTACAGGACTGGGTAGAATGGAAATACGTAGACATTTCCCAAAACATGGATTGGATAATGGATCGTCTGCAGAACGGAAGTGGAGATTCGACGAAAGATTTCTTAAACCAAAAACGTCGTCCCAGATCGAATTGGTCGATTTCCACGACCTGCAGCGATTCCGGTCCGACCGTATCAAACCCCTGCGTCACATCCGGAAATGGAGAAAGTCGTGGCGCGTGTGAAACGTGGAACGAAGGGGGTACACGGAATTCCAAAATTATTCCAGAGGGTCAAAAAAATCCGAAAAATTCATACGACAATCTTCAGTTTAACAGGCCCATTAACGGTAACGGTTAATAAAAAATTTTTTCAAACGTTTTCCAACCACCGTCGACCCTCCAAAACGCAACTTCCGGTTCACACCTACATCAAGGTCGTTAAATCAAGGTCAACGTCTCGGTCACGCAAAGCCACCGGAAATCAAGAAAGAAAATCGGAACCCGCCACTCAGTGGTACTTACGCCAAGGACAAAGAGGGTGGATGGAAGGTGAAAGGACGTCGCGACGTCGACGCCGACGGCGTCAACCTCCCTACGACCCACTTGGCTAAATTACTTCCCTAGTAGAAAACGTATAGGCGTTAAGTGAATACGAGACGTAGTCCCAGTAGGGAATGGCCATGATGGCGGCCATTTGAGTACCCATCGAGAAAAGTAGCTGGAAAGGGGTGGTTTTGCAAGGGAAGTTTACACCCCCTGTACCTATAAAGAAAAACCAAGCTGGTACACGAGCGACGATCATCCAGTCCACTTGGAAGGCGTCTCTTTCCATTGGACGACGACTTCCTGGTGGTTGGCCAACGGAAGTTACGACGACCGGAAACTTTTCTCATTTTCGTAAGTTCGCGCGCAAAAAGAAGTACAAGAAGAAGAACAAGTTCCATCGGCATCTCTTAGCCGCGCTATTGCCAGTGAAGAAACGCCAGTGGGAAATATATATACATATATTAAAAAATATTATTCTCCAAAAAAAAAGAAACAATCGATTCCAATATATCGATTATCGACGTAATCGATTAATTCAAACTGTTTATTCGTTACTTACTCGGTGGTCTCGAGGTACTGGAAGACCCGGTAGACGGGACGTCGATACATGAAGAGGTGACCCTCGACACGCTCCACCATCATCCTAAAACCACTTCATTCGGCCACCTTTGCCACTTCACTTCACTTCACTTTCCCGGCAGTTCATCAGTCAGAATTTTGGAGTTTTCGACTTCCGTTTCTTTTTAAATCCAACTCAACGTCGATTTCGAAATTCAAACTATCACTGTATCGTGTCACGAAAATTTTCTCAAAAATCTTTACTTACGTAAACAGCAAACTTCAACTTCGTGTTTACTTCCTCGTTGCGAATATCAAAGTCACTCGCGATTATCCAGCAATGGCGCTGATCGCGTTTCTCATCCACTTCGGACAGATATTACTATTGGCTAGCTGAGAAAAAGTCATTTAAACTTTTACTTCCGTTCCGCTTGGTCCATACCACAATATACTATATAAATCCTTATTCAACTATCGATCAAGTTGCTGGGTCGGTTTAATCTTGAGAAGAAAAAAAAAATGATAAATAAAAGACCAAGTAAACAAACAACAATAAAACTTGACTTTATTATCACAAATCAGAAAAAAAATTCTATCGCACTTGAATCGTGGAGAATTTCGCAAAAATTTTAATATTAACGAATAAATACAAATTCGCGTAATTAACCAGGCGAAATTGTCTAATTATACCGAATCGAGAGTACTCGGTATGACTCGCCAGGATAAATAACCGTCCGTTAAATCACTCCTACCAAAATGACTGCGCGACTGAAACAGAAAGAGGGTTCGTCGAACTCTCGAGTAGTTTCTCGCGGTAGCTTTGCGTTAAAATGAAAAAGAAAAAAAGAAATTGGCAAATCCAACCTATATATAGTTTCAGAAGCTCTCCAGTTAGCATATACTAGTAACCGCACTGACCGATAACAAAAGGTCATACAGCAACGTAGTACTTGAACGTTGCTCAAAAAAATAAAAAACTTCCACTCAAAATTACCAACCCTGTAAACCCCTGAACCAGCGCTAAGTACCAAACTGCCATACATTAATTACCTATCCAACACGGAACTTGGTGAAAGCTCCTTAGAAAAAAAGAAATAACTAGAATACAAGGTACTAAAAAAAAATAATAATAATTTTAGTAATCAGCCTAATGTGGTTACACCACAATAGTTTATTCTGCTGCGACGAAGTAATTAGCAAAATAAAGCATTGAATAAGAGTGTCTAATTAACTAAGCCCGACGTAACGGCTAAGATTAAATAATGACTAAAAACCACAGAACCACTATATATATATATACACACACGCACGCATAAGAATATAATAAATTTGTACCCACGGTATCCTGAGATTTAGAAATTTGACGACAGATTGAAGAAAAAAACATACAAAACGGTTATGGTACGTTCGTAAGCACCGAATCACAGTATAAAGTTATCTCGAACGCAGGCACGTTAAAATCTTATCGAAAATCGAGTATCCTGAGTACGTGGACACGAACCAGGCAGCATGCTGGCGTCGGTTTGGATGGTAGCGAAAAACGTGGACGGACGTAGGATCAGCAACGGGATGAAGTGACGATACGATAAAGAAAAGCGATGGTATCGATAACCGGAAGTACGTTATTCAAGAGGGATGGGGGGAGGGGGAGATATCAGACGCGTATTAAAAATTGGGGGGGAGGGGTTAACGACAGAGGTGAAAGGTGAAATTCTAGGGAACGAGGCACCTAGCAACAGCGTGGGCTAACAACGAAGCGACTGGCTACGGGTTCAGGGTAGTCGAAGGCGTCGCGGCGCGGGCAGGCGCTTTGCTGGGTGCGGCAGGCTGCGCCGCGACGCCCCTCTCCGGCGTCCTCTTCCTCTCACTCTCTCTCTTTCTCTCTCTCTCGTTACCTCGCTCATCCCTACACGTTTTCATCCCCCTGGTAACGTGGCAGCCAAGCCAGCACAGTCATATAGCTCAACAACCCTCTCAGCATCCCTCTCTCTCTACATACGCTTTACCACTCTGGAGCAACCCCTCCTGGACATGGGATAACCTTCAACCCCCATGGAACCCTACCCCAAACCCCTTGGTAACGTCCAGAACCACCCCACACGTGTGCAACGGGCAAATCGTGGCTGTACCTCGCCAGTCTCTCCAGTCCCTGATTCTGCATCCCCGTAAACCACCCTTGCACCAGAGCGGACTGATTTAACGGTCTGCCCGGGCTACGTCATCCCCTAGGAGAGTTTCGAGTGCGATCGAATTCACTGCTGCCCCGTATATAATTTTTTTTTTCAGGGTGGGAAGGAAGAAAAAAGGGGTGGGAAGGGGGTTGAACATTTTTTTTTATACTGAAGGGTTAAAAATTTTATATCACTGTACGGGAGATATTGATGATACGCGTTATAGGGTTTTGGTACCGTGGGGATGAATCCTTTTCACTCTGTTTGGGAAGGGATGACAAAGACAAGTCTGATAGCTCGTGAGAATTTAGTGGGGTAGTTTGATAATCGTCTAATGGAGAATTCGCGAGACGAGAGTCCTGGAGTTACTCTAGGAAATTTGCATACCCGCGCCAATTCTCACGTCGGCTACCCGCAAGGACTGGGTCCTTCCGCTCGATGAGATGCAAGCTATACCGGGTATCTCAGTAACAATACTGATCATCCCCTGGGACCCCACAGTGGGATCGGATAATCTAATGGCGAGATGCAATTCCTGACAATTTCCCTTACTCTCTCTCCCTACATATATATACTCTTGAAATTAGTTTCCGATTAGAATTACCACACGTTCTGGAATTTCACGCTACACATTTTATCCTTTTTACTTATTTTCAACATTTCTATACCTTGCTTGTACCGCTAGGTTGGTACTATCCCAGGATCACGGAATTAAAATTCCACAGCACGTATATATATATATACACACACCTATATACACAGCAACCCCACCTGGTCTCGCGTCCTGCAGGACAGAATACGATCGATAATGCAAAAGTATCGCGCGACGAGTTCCGT
>JARQST010000094.1:135977-240128 GCA_030142225.1 Pachycephus smyrnensis | reverse complement strand
AGCAACCCCACCTGGTCTCGCGTCCTGCAGGACAGAATACGATCGATAATGCAAAAGTATCGCGCGACGAGTTCCGTACCTAAGGAATTCCTGTGTGTATTCAAATTCAATAGTTTATATTGTCAATTGCGTAAATACCGTGAATTCGCAATTTTTTTTGTCGCACTTATCTGCATCCTTCCCCATCCCCTACTTCTAGACGACGACGTTCCTGATTAGATAAGGAATCCATTCCCAATATAGGATCAGATCGAAATTCCCACGACAAGCCTAAAATTCCCAACCCTTTCCGAAAAATCGCATAGCGAATATCAAAATGGCGAATTTTTTTCGCAAAAAAAAATGGCGACTCCATTGATCGCAATTAGTCTACAGACAAGGTGCAAGGTGAGCCAGACACGCAAAGGAATGATTTCAACTAAATAGAAAGAGACGCGTTAAGGCATCCCCACGAGGCAAAGTAAAACCACCCCTAAGGCCGATAACGGAAGTTAACCCCAAAGTCACCCTCGCTCAAGAGCAACCACAGCAACAGGGCTTTTTCGCAATGGCGCGTTAATGCAAATACAACCAGGTTCAACCCGAAGCTTCGTTGTTTATTCTTATGATAATTTTCGTAAAATCGATTATCGAACAATTTTCCCATAAGACACCCTTCCGCAACGACGATTACAGTGCTTTTCATAATACACCTAGTAATAATTTTCAAGTGAAACGTTTCAGCCCTGAAAGCCAGTCGAGAAGTTCAAAACAACTCTCGGAGAATTTATCTCTATCTCTCTCTCTCTCGTCTCATTCTCAGGATCTATCTATCCGTCTATCTCCGTCTACTGTCTGCCATTAATATTCCACCAGAAGACTGAAGAAGAATTGAACTCCTGGCATTAGTCACGCAACCGGCACCCGAACGCTCCACGGAATGAACTGCCGGGGCGCTAGGAATATTTAAATTAGACTAGAAAACCGGCAGTCATAAAGTAGCCGTGATATCAAACGAATATTTGCCATTGAGAAGGTACCGTGAATACAAGTACGTACCGTGTACGTAATATAAGTACATAGGTAATATATATATATACACACCCATGATGCATCACTGAGCTTCGCTCTTCCTATATTTTCGGCATATTCAGCGTAATCGAGAATTTATGGCGAGTCGTCGTAAGTAGTCGGTATGAAGAGTGGCGAGAGAGGATGAGAGAGGATGAAAGAGGGCGAGAGAGAGAGAGAGAGCACAAGACGAAAATATCCCAACGTAAGCCCTTGACGATGACTAAGTGAAAATAAGGGTAGAAAGTAATAATTCGCGGTAAGACCAATTGCGGGATGCGCGAATTTTCCCCGAACTTGCAGAACACAGGGAACGTAAAATTTTATAATTGCATTAATAAATTATACAATCTCAATTAAACGTTTCTTAAGTCCAAAATTACATACGACAGCTTTCGAATATCAAACATTCATTCGATCCGTATATCCCTATTCGCTACGTGTATAAGCACGCAGATCCCATATCTAAGGCACGTATTTCAGTTTACATGTAAACGAAAAATTCAAGCGGAAAACGCCGTACAGCAAAATCGCTGGCGTTCACAAAATACACGTGCACAGCAATACATGCTCAGATATTGTATCTGTGTGCGTGCGCACATAACCAATACGTAGATACGTAAGTTTCTATATGTAAATATATATATATATAAATATATATATTTCTATATGTTTTGAATATTCCAAAAGATGCTGGTAAAGTGTCTAATAAATATAAGTAGAACGTCAGTCGTAATTATTGACAGAATTCAAGATGGCATTGACAATTCCAAATACGTGAAGCGCGAGGCGCGCGAAAGACGAATTGAAAACAGTTAAAAAGAAAAGGAGGCGGGGGAGGAGGAGAAACCCAATTGTGTCGCTCGATGGAAACGTTCGTCGCGACGAATTTCCGACAGAGCCATAAAGAGAAGGGTGGCTCGAGAGAGAGAGAGTAAAAAAAGAGATAAATCTCGTACAGTCACTAAAAAATGTCAAGTCTTAAAGGTTATTTATCTCCCGTATCGCACGCGTAACATACGTATAATAATAATAATCCATATGCTCCAATACGCGCCGTTTTACGATAGTCGATTTTTATGCGCCATCGATTTTTCTACGTCACCCTATACACAACGAGCGACAGTCCGTTCGATCTTGCGCTTCAAGATTTTCTCGAATAAAATTCAAGAATAACACGAACGACTGTATCTTCTGTGACAATTATATTGGCTTTCTAAGAATATACAGATGTACAGTCGTTCCACTGTAATTTACCTAATGGACCATTTTATCTTTCTCCGTTCAAATGCAATGCAGTCAACGCGATCGATAGGCGTCATGAAAATGTTCGATGAATCAAATAGGATTTAGAGATTTAAGGATGCTGCCCCCGTGTACCTATAATTCTACGGCTATACGTTTCGTGCGTTTGGTGTTTTTTTTGTAATTTTTAAATTGACGGTCAAAAAAAAGTAAAGAATTCGCCAACGACGAGACTGAAGTGTATTAGACGCTTGTCGCATCTAGACGAAAGTGAAAAAGTTACGTAATTAACCCGATAATCGTTATCGCTACAAGTACCACTGCCGTACTTGTGATATTCAAGAATCAGGCGAGAATAATATTACCAAGTGCTCTCCGCGCGTTAAATCTTCAAGTCGAATTAACGTATGTCCAATTATAATATATAAAAAAAATTCTACACGCCAGTCACGTGAACTTCTTTACGTTGCAGTAAAACGACACATTCCGACCTCCCGCGTTGCGATTCTAAGCGACGTACGAACGTGTCTTTAAATAGGGTGCACTTTCAAGGAGCGACAAGGGAAACGAAAAATTTCATACCACTCGACTTCTGGACTCGCGGTATACATATATAAATGTGTGTGTATATATATATAATCAATTGAATTTTTAAAGCTTGCCAAAATATTATGCCAATTATATCAGTGACGCAATATGAAAGCCCGATAGGATAATTAGCACGGTTGGAGATAATTAAAAAAAGAAATATAAAAATATACCATCCATTGATCCCAATACGATATATGGACGCATCCACAATGCATCCGGAATAAACAGCGCGGAGACGACAGCGACGGTTTTTCAATATTTCGGCGTCGCGACGTCAGGAACAGAGAGTGACGTGGTTGAATATTTCAATCACGTTTTCCGCGTTTAGAAAGCTCGACGAGATACCCGATGTATCTGCGGAGAGAAGACAAAGGAAGAGAGAGAGAAAGAGACAGAAAGAGGAAAGAGAATCAGCCACCTGATTGGCTGACGGACGGAATCGACGGTTCGAACAGAAATCAAGGATTCCCGTTAGGAAGTAATCGATAAATCGAATCAAATACCCAAGCAAAATGTCAAATAATACATTAAAACAATCTAATTAATAATTAGCACGAGAGCCAGTTATTTTCAGTCTTCCCGGCTTTATATCAATTTCCAAGTGAAGTTATCGCCAAGGCTTTCCTGCCTGACTGTCGCTGATTGTGACGTTAGCCGAAATCCAGCCGAGCGCTACGACGACACTTGAGAATCGGTCTTGAGAGCGTGAACAAGAAAAAAAATAATTTTTCAAAGTACAAACAACGATCACGACAATAACAAACGTTGCGTAAATACAGAATGGCGACAATGACGAATAAACACGATAACGTCCCACCGGTCGTCCAGCATAGTGCAACAAACATTTCAATTTACGTTGGGCAAACTTCTCTGACAACGCACGGACTCCCAGTTCCGGTCGAGAGTATCGATCGTCTGCCGTTCTAGGTGCACGTTGCCATCGGCTATGGTGCATCGGCCATGGTGCATCGACCACGGTGCATCGGCTATGGTGCATTCGCACGCGTCAGCGACAGGTAAACGGGAAATTCTTGCGACATGCATTTCCTGCCCGTAGACACAGCCATAGAACACGAAATTGAAATTTCACGTAAATTCGTCATACAGGTCACGAGACTGATTTGAAAAGATTTTCAAAATTCCCGCGCTTTCGCACCGCGCCAACTGTCAAACCCCAGCGCGACGCTTCCACTCGGATCCTAATGACAAAACCGAACAACCATAAACGGTATTCAAAAGTTCAAACGGTACCACTTAACTGGTCTTTGACAGGGTCGTAGAACTCAATCGTAACCACGTGATCCTGATTGATCTAACGATCAGGTGCGAGAAAGATCAGAGATCAAAGTCTGTCGTCCATTGTCCGTGCAACATCGATGGACAGACTTCCTGTCCGGTTGTGATCGCGGCATAAATACAAATACAAATACATATATATATACATATACCACAACAGCATACAGAACTTTTAACAAAAGTCCGTATGTAACATACGTGGCATCTCGCACCTGCAGACCTTCATGATTATGCAGGGGGCATACGTATTTCGCGTCTGAAAAAGTCGACGCCCCAATATGGCCGACGGCGTCGACAAATTCGTCTTCAAAGGACAAAAAGGCCGAAAGGAACGTCGCGCGAGAACGTCGCGATCGTTACCAAAACGGAATAAAAAGGAAAAAAAAACCCAGAAAATAACCCAATACTTCCAAGAACCATCCAATAACGAAAAAGCGTCGTAATAATACCACCGACGGAGACGCAATCAACGTACACCGATTATTAGCCACTTCGGGGTCTTCCGATACTTAGTTCTCGTCTAACCGATTTAGAACGTGAACGTTGTGGATGTACCAAGAGGGGAAACCACGAGGGGCGTGTCTGCTCCGCGTCACTCCAGCCTCTACACGCGAATACACTTTCCGTAATATGCACTTGCGCGCCATCAGAAAGCCTGGAGTGACGCGTACGTAACACGTAGTTCAGAGATTCTCCTATAGGAATACGTCAAACGCGAGTATAATGCAAGTGCGCCTTTAATAAGCGTTTGCGTGTCAAATAGATACACAAGTAGATATGTATATATAAACTGTATATAAAAACAGTATACGGAGCCGCACACCTTGTTAAATAGTACGCCTAATGCATTATAGAGTTAGGTATATTATATTGATATGATATATATATTATATGTAGTATGTAAATTAAATATAATGTACAGTCAGATAAGTATAGTGTATATGAATATATATGTATATATATTTGTCGGTTTCTTCGCGTCAGAGAAACAGCGTACACGTGCAAGGGCCGGGCAGCACGTGTATATAAATAGATAGTTAGGGTCGATGGACAGAGTTAAAGAGACGAGCGTGAATCGTGAGAGCTGTGAATTCATTCACCTGATGCGTGCGGCCAATCGGAAAGAAAGAAATAATAGAGAAAGAGAGGAAAAAGAGAAACGGGTTAAGCAAAGAGAGGCGAACGGTTCTTGAAACGATTTTCGCGGCCGAACGAATTCTCGCCGTTGGGCCTCGTGAAATCCTGTGGGATTTTCGTTTTCTTTTTCTTTTTCTTTTTCTTTTTCGAATAAGAAAAATAATGGGACGAAAGAATTACACTTACCCCGTGAGGGAATTTCGTGCGTGGTTCGTGTTCTCACGGGGGCAGTCGGATACAATAGGGGGTGGTTTACGTACAATTGGTTTTGTATAATTTTCAAAGAGACTGTAGTGGGGGGAGGAGCTTTGGGGTTAAGAATGTCAGAAAAATTTGATTTTTTGTTGTTGTTGAAAAAGTAGTTTTCTTTTGAATTCTTGAAAATTCTTATCGCTTCGATATTATTATTATTGCGTGGAACGTATAAATATTTTTTTCGTTTTTGCGAAAAGTGCGAAACGCAACGCGTTTACGCTTGCGGAAACGCGGTACTGACCGACGTGCATTGATCTCGGACGATTAAACGTTTCATTGGATTTCCGATGCACGAGGAAACCATTTATAGATTATTTATTTATCTTCCCAATTGACGCGCACTGACTGTGATAAGAGATGCCTGTAATATATTTTCACGTTTGAACTTCCCGCCGTTTCACTAATGCATTGATTAATCATACGTACTCTATATATACATATATATACACGTTTAACCGTTAGATCAATGTTAATCAGAGTCTAAATCAAGAAGCCTGAATACCCCGATACTATACCGATTTGATTACAATTTTCTGCAGATATGCTCTCCAGCATCAATCAAAGATTGCTATAGGATAATCCAAACGGAGATTAAATAAAATTCACTCACTGACAATTCCATTGACTATCCAATCGATCGGATGATTCAACGATCGAACTATCGGATCGTCATTTGAATTACCGTTAGACGTTTTAACCAGTGTATCCTACTAGTTAGACGGCGCTGGACAATTTTTTACGTTCCCGTCAAGTCAGCGTTGTTGACTTTGATAAAAAAAAACAAATAAGGATACACGATTCTGCTAGTTAACGAGTTGGGAATTCGAAAGGGGGAGGGGGTAAAAACACGTGTTTTGTCGAAATGCATTTTTTTATCGTGCGACAGGTGCCACGTGGTCTGTGTTACCGACAGATAAATTATCTCGACGATTCTTGTGAGTGTTCCTCGAAAAACATATTCCCACGCCCACGTACGAGTATTTACAAAATTTATACACGGTTTGTCGGTCCTTCCCGTCGATCAGAACCGGCAGACTTGTCAATTTTCGCCAAGAGCATCAATATTTACGTGGTCCTCGTCAACATCAATTTTCGCCTCCCACTCCGTCCACGTGGCTTGTACAACTACTCGAACCGACGGCAATCCCGCTTTAATACTTTGCCCGTAAAGTTAAAGCGCGAGTGGTGCCGAGTAAAGTAAAAATACGCCATTTATTTTTGGAGCCATCGTGGGCACCATGCTGCAGCAAACAGCATCGGCAAGAGGAATCTTTTCTGCTTTGACTCTCTGCCCGTCATCTTTGAACCACCACCACCCCCTCCTCCTCCTCCCCTCCATCACTACAACCGCGTACCAAAAATGACATCGACGACTTCCATTTATAACGGAAGTCGACAAACTGCGGCTGGGCATCGTTCACGCTTTACGAAAGACACGAAGGATCGACTGAGTCGAAAGATTGTCAATCGACTTAGTACAAAATGGACGTCAAGTCAGCCGTAGAAGATGATTAGGCACATGAAAAAAAAATAACTTCGAATTATCATCAGCTTCATGACGATTCCACCGACCAGTCGTGTGAAACAATAAACTTTCCAGGAAATCAATGACATCGTCGTTTCCTGTAGACGCCCCGATAAGTCAGCTTGAACATTTTTCTTGTTTTTTTTTCTTTATTTTCTTTTTCATTTAAACTTTATGAATCAAATAAGACAGTTCACTCCTCGTTCTGGATCTATGTCGTTTTCGCCTTGGAGCAGTATCCACGCGTATTTCGTACACGACAAAAAGTCTAAATTTGTCCAAAAAAAGGCAAAAAATAGAGTCCTGATCTTAATTAAAAATTATTTTAAAAAATACAAAAAAACATTCCTAAACGCACCCCATTTACCACAGTACACGCAGTATACGCATAGATAAGAGTCATTAAAGTGTCAACAGAAATCTAAATGACGCGTACCCAAATGAAAAGTAATGATTAAAAGATAAGAGATTTGACTACCCATAAACATATATACCCCGTAAGGGTAAAATATCCAATAGCCAATCGTCATCAACCCTTCCAGCAACAGGACCAACAATTACCCAACAGACCCATCGAACTCACCTGTACCACAAATGGCAAGAACTCACGAAAAAAAACTTCGTTAAACAATAAAAACCAATTTTCTCACGTTAATAACAAATAAATAACGCACAGAGCCAAGGTTTGTTCATACGGTAAACCCCCGCAAAAATACGCTTTCGCATGCGTCCCTTGGCATAAACAATTACAAAGAACGCTCTCACTGTACGCGCGTCAACCCCGTCGCACCGGTCGATTAGGTTTTCGTATGCGACCTAACCCAACTGGATCCAACCTGCGCGACGCTCGTAAGAAAAGGAAAAAAAATAACAAAAAGGGTGTGGACGTCGCTCGATGCGAACGCGCTTGCAGCAGGGCAAAGACTGTTCTTTATGAAGCTACCGTGCTCGCAGGGACTGTCACGCATTCTCACGCACGACTCCCACTCCGTGACTCCTTCGCTCTCCGTATGCACGCTTTATTCGTGACATGCGTGCACGCATGGTTATGCATGCCCGCGCCCCACCCTTAGAAACAGAGGGAGGTTACGTCCAGAGTATAGACAGCAGTTGTATTTTACTTAAAAATTCACGTATGAAGGTGCCACGCACTCCTGTAACTAATATACATACGTATGCATATATATATAACACACGTACTCGATAAAACCACATATGAACCATCATCACATACGTAGTATTTCACGTATATAATACACGTACTCGATAAAACCATATATGAAGCATCATCACATACGTATTTCGAACAAGTAACACGCGAGGTCGGTTTATCGTGTTCAGGATGAATAAAAAAAATTTTTATTCAAAGCATCCGAGTATATTTGATTGGAGTAAGCACGCACGCACTGTACATACGTGGACACGCGTAACGTTAAAAGCACACCTTTTACTTCCGTCCTGACGTTACCAACCCTAGTAGATTCAGGTCTGTTTAACGTGGGTAGACATACCCTATGAATATATGTAAACTCCTGTAAGTAATTATTTTTTTTTGAAAATCTATGACCACGCAAAGTGATGCTTCCATTTACCATCAGCCTCCTACATGCTTGAGACACGTGGACGTGTGATCGCGCCTTGCGTACAGACTGGAGGTAAGTCTTTGGTATGTGAAAAAGGAGTAAAATTCAATTAAAAGATCAATTAAGTTAATTGCCTGCTGGGTAGGTACTATCGCCATGGGACTCTTATAAAAAAAGCAGAGAAAGTACGTGCTTGCTGTAGGAAAGCATGGAGTGTTTTCATGGCTGGCCATGTGTGTCATATGGTACCTATATGGTACGTACTGACTGTGAGTATAAAATATACGTACGATTAAGTATGTCTGATTAGATGCATAGGCCTAGTCCCAGACGTAATAATTATTAATGTTGGTCAATAACTGTTCGCACTGTTCCGTTATACTGGTAATACGTTTCTGATACTTGTAATATGAACGGCGAGTATACATGTATCTACGTGTGATAAATACGACTGGAAGCTTTGAAAAAGGTCAGATTTTATTCACGTTCAGCAAGGAACGTTCGGCCGAGTGGATCCTTTCGAAATGATTAGACGTATAGTTAAAGAGCGCCGTTAATCGAAGCTGTCCAGAGATGCCTAACGAGCGGCTCGATAAGAGGCTGACTAATTTTTGTGGTAAGTCACGCCAAGGTCACGGCGGCCTGACACTATCGTATAGCGAGGTATAGCACGGTTGTGGTTGGCTCTGGTAGGAATATGACCGATATATAACTGAGCCATTGTGTACTTGGGGATACGACGAGGAGATATTCTCCAAGGGAAAGAAGAACCCTTAAAAAAATATATATACTCAATTGAATTAACGAGGTTAAAAACGGGGAAGGAGTGAAAGAAGATAGCGTGTTGAATTTCAGCGTGAAATCCAAGCTACCGCCGGGCACTCGTCCCAAAGGCGTTATTGGTATGAGTAATATTAGAGAGATAGAAAAAAAATGGAAAACGAATGGGTAGTGGGACACTGGTGGATTTTTGCGCAAGAGGGAAGAGGCTGGACGTCGTTTCTCTTTCATCCGGCCATTTTATTAGACCAGCATGTAGAGCGGCGGAGGAAGTATTAGGAGTCGTCAGGAAAATTGATGGGTAGAATATTATTCTGTAGAAAAAAAAAGAATACATACTTTACTGGGGAGCTAGAAATAGGATCCGTATACCGTTCACGGAATAGTGTATAGATATATAGTGCGTGACGACGGGGCCTGAAAGGGCCCAGATGAGCCGTCTGTTTGGGGTCAGTATAAAACTATCGACGTGGGGTTAAACTTTGCAGGAGGCTGTCGTGTAAAACAAATTGGTCAACTGCAGACCACACGCGTGAGTCTCGAACGGATAGGGGAAGGAGATAAAGGAGAGATAAAAAGAGGTATTTGAAATATAAAAGAAAGAAGAACTGCAACGTCTCTTGGCCCACTCATGGATCCCAGAGAAAGGAGCTTGCGCGTGTCAACACAGCTGCTGTGGCTTTGACAAGCGTGAGCCGACGTTACCGATACGTTTGAACTTCCTGACGGTACGAGTAAATGAATTATTCTTGAAATTTAATGCTGCCTCGCGTGCACGCGAGGCTGGTTAGTAAAATATACTATATAGGTATACTATATACCGATAAAACAGTATATATCGGACGATAAAAACAGTTGAACGTTACACGCTGTATTTTACCGTTTCAAATTAATTCAGGCATGCACGTTAAGAGGGGTAGAGGAGACAGTATTTGGTTAGGTTAGTTTTTCGTGACGGCTGCTCGAGTCTGTCGCTACTGTACGTACCAGTATCCTGAGGAGGGAGATCAGGGAACGATTAACGATGGACACGGCTGGAAATTAATCATCGTGATCTTCCCGGAACATAGAGAAACGTCGCGCCGGAGTTCCCGGCGGCCATATTGCCATCTAGCGACGAAGGTGGCAAAGCCGATTAAAATCTTATTACCAAATGGCGTCTCGTAATTTTACGATTCCACGAAGATTCTCGTTAAACGCATCTCCTGGTCTGGCGAATTTAACCGGGAGATTAGTCTATGCAGCAAAAGGACGCCGTAGGACACGTTCGTTTCGTCCGCAGTAGTTTGTTTACGCGTCAGTGCGCATGCGCCCCATCAGTGGCGCAAGGTACGCGCATGCGCGCCACGCGCAGACAATTGTTATCCGCCGGAAACACGCTGCCAAGTATATGCTTGGCAAAGGGCAACGCAAGAATGGGAGCCTTTAATTCCGTGTGTTTTCCTGCTAACCGTGACTGATAAGAGCGATTACGTTTACAGCCCTCGGGAAAACACCATAAAAATAATGTCTGGCTACCTCGGTAACCAGCAGCTCGCTGCAGCGGATTAATAATAAAAAGAGGAGAAGCCTCGTCGTTCCGTTGCGCATGTAAATGAAAGATGGACGTTCTCGAATGATGTTTGTATAGTCTACCTGTCATTGACGTTACTGAATGGGATCATAACATATTGTGTATCCGGTCGTGGCATTATGATTACTCTAAAGTGCCTCGGTGCAGCTCTTAATTTCCTCAATACCCTTAAGCCCACGTCGGTGCCTCCTCGGGTTGAGTCATATTTGTAAACCGACACCCACGACGACGCATCGCGCGACGTATCGCCACGTGTGTCCAACCACTTTACACCAATTTGCGAGTTTAACTTTCTAAAAAGGATGTGCCCGTTGATTAAGGGTCTGAGAAGAGGGTATAGGACGTGAGAAGATCAGGTCAACGTTCACCTGGACGTTCCTGATGCCGCATAGAAATTGATAAGGCATCGTCGAGGTAGACAGCGCGAAGGAAGGTCAAGTTCGGTGACCTACAAGGAGCAAGAGTCACCCTTGTATTACTCGATAGGTAGCTCAACCTTCCTGTTCGGTCTCGCACCTGTGGGATTTACTTGCAAAACTGATGAATAGTCTCGGTACTGCAGAGGATTGAGAGGGAAGAAAAAAAAACAGGAGGCAAGGAACAAAGAGGAAAGAAACAAGAAAAAAATAATACAAAACCCCATGTACACCCGGAGAACAGGAGAGCTGAATGTAATAAGTGGCCTGAATGTCTGAATAGCTGCGCGAGACAGACTCGTTGCACTCTTGTTTCTCGGCTTTCCGTTCACGAAGCAGACAGAGCCACGTACCCAGCTATCCTGAAGAAGAAGAGGAGGAAAAGGATGAGGAGGAAAGTGGAAAGTAGAAGGCGACGGAGAAGAAGCTAGATAAGAGAACAAGTAGAAAAAGGAAAGATGGTCGTTGCGGCGGACGCTGCAGTAGAAGTGGAAAGAAGCTGCAAGAAGGTGGAGATGTAAACTGTACCAGTGAAGGTGGTTAGGAGGGATGATGGTGGCTGACGAAGGTAGATCTTAACTACCTGGTCTATATATGTATATACACACACACCTAGAGACTAGCCGACCTGACTGCTCCCGACCAAGCAATTTAATGCAGTCGCCTATTATCGCTCGGTATAGAAAGAATGATATTACACCCGACTGACTTCACAACTCCATTAAGCTACGCTACACAATATTCTCTCGTACTTGTCTACCAGTCAATTTTTATCCAATAAGAAACCGCCATAACGCAGACAGTAATTAAAAAAAAAAGATTAAACCCTGCAGCAAATCCGAAGCCTGACGAATCTTATAGTTTCGTCGGTAATAGAAGATTCGCCCTAGCACAGTCGGTAACAATTAACCCTATTAATTTCCAAAACTGCATTACCGACGGATCAAGGCCCGATGACTACACGATATTTCATTTCGATGGAGCTACAGGCGCCAAGTAAAATTTCACGACAAGTAACTCCGTTAATTTTACGTTCCTTATCTATACGGTGCTTAAAAATATCGACACGATACCATTCGACATCGATTGCCTTTTTTTTATCAATACGTGATATACCCGACTAGCAACGTCCAATACGATTGTACGATATCTTATGAGAAAATCGTGAAAAATGCAATTACCATAAAATCCTTTTCTTTTTCCTATGGGATATGTTATGTTGGGTAAGGTTAGGCCAGCTCCCGGTGCACATGCAGGACTAAGGCAAGGGATAAGATAAGGATATTATCGCGTTAGACAAACCGCAAGCAACACAATAATAACGTACAAAAGCTGCACTTCCTATGGGATGGACTGCGTTCGACCAAAAGATAACGTCACACTGTTTGTACAGTTTGTAAAAGCCTATCGGTGGTGCCATGAGGCAGAGAGAAAAAAAATGACAAGATTTTTATCCTCGCCATTGGTCCATCCCTTCCTGCCGGAAGAGGTTGAGAACCATTGTTATCCGATCATTCGATCCTGATTGCAATATCCAAGAACCGGGTAATATCAATGATTTTTACTACTCTACGTTTATATGTGTGTGTATTAATATATACATATATACTTGTATTAGAGTACTACGTTAGGTTTGATCGTATTACGACGAACGGGATATACATATAGCGGCTAGACAATGATACTGGGACATAAAGTCGAGGCTGTAAAGAACGCATCATAAATTAACGAATTAGCGAAAACACTGAAGTTATTATACCATCGAATATCAATTCCGTGTATTTATGCTATTCGATTCTCTCTGACTTGATCAGTCAGTTCAGGAGCGCTTTTCGATAAGGATATTCAGATATCGCGTGGCGGATACAAAAGTAATTTCGAAAAATATAACAGAGACTTTCGTTGGATTGTATCAAGAAAATGGCGTCGTTCGATCTTTCATTTTTTACCGTTCTTACCGTCACTCTTCTGGTAAGTTGATTGTATGTTTTTTTAGTAAAAAAAAGAAATATTAAAAATTCGAAAATACTATTAACGGCCTATTATTAATCTTACTGTTAACCAAGACGCCGACAGTGTTTAAAGGGTCGGAATATCAGTTGATACCATTCGTATCTCCTTATCGAATTTCTGATCTACTTGATATTTGAATAGGACACGACCGTACAATAGAAAATGTTTGCACTATCATATTTCGAAAGCGTGTACACGTTACGTCACTGGAATGTATTCAATTCTGTATCATAGGTTAATCAAATAGCGACCAGCAGCGAGTTGAAACGAGAGGTCAGAAGTTACAGCGAGATTACAACAACGACAATGCCCTTGGAGAACGAAAACGAGGAAAAGCGTAATTTCGAAAAATCAGCAAATGAAAATAAGGAAACGTACGATATGGCAGATACAATGAAAAGCAATGAGGAAACGAACGTAGAATTGGTCAGTAGAATTTTCGACACGTCGCCATCAACGCTGACTAAATTCATGGCGGTAAATTCAAATCCCAACGAAAAAAACCGTTACGTAACCGCCGTTACTGACGATTCAAATACTCATAAGGAAACGCAGGAAGCCGTGGAAGAGTCGAGACTGCGAGAACCCTCGGTCTCGGGCGAGGACGTTGTTAAGGACGTGAAACGGAACGAAGGTAAGGAAAATTATGAAAGTGGAAGAAGATGCGCCGAGAATACGAGAGGCGGGAAGGATTGCGGCAATTTATGCAAGATGGAAGCGCTGAAAAATATTCCTACCAGAGAGAAGCTTTCGAGTATCCCTGAACGCGGTGCGAGAAGTAGCAGAAACTCGTCTACAGGAATAATTTCGGTTAACGATACGGACGATAACATTTCCAAAATTCTCGAGGAGTCTGATACAGCCAGAATAACTGTGAATGATTTTTCAACATTGAATCAGATGGAAGTAGCAGCGAGATTACTCGATGACCCGACGCCATTGAAAACGCAGGGCGAAACGGAAAAGGCGGAAATGAAGGATAACGAAAATTTGGAACACCCCATCCAACCGATCACCATTTCTTTTCACAAGAAACTAATGCCGTATATGACAGACTCACCCCAACTAATGGAATCCACTGAGGTAACAACTACGGTCCAGAACGATTTATTACGTGAAGAAATCCAAAATGACACCGTAACCTCAAATGCTGAGAAACTGATAACGGCTGAGAACGAAAATAAGAAGGACCCGACGCAGCGCAAGGAAAATGTTGAGTCAGCAGCCACAATGAAATTCGTGGAGTCTCACAAAGTCAACAAAACTATGGAAAACAGCCTTAACAATTCAGTAAACATATCTCCCGTCAAATCAAATTTCCAGAACACCAAAGCCTCGCAAGCCTCGCAAGCACCGCAAGTACGACTGTACACGGACAAGGAGGAAAATGAGGATTATTTGAAAAAGACCAAGGACAGATGGATAAATATAATAATAAACAATTATCCCCCGCACGTATGTAACAATGAGAAAATGTAAATGACGGGTCACGCGCATACCATCTAAAATAATATATTAATCCTAATGATATGAATGCACATAATAAAGCTTGTCTGGTGGAAGTGAAGTCGGGCTAAGTTCAGGGTTAAGCTGGGTATGTTTTTCTGTCTCGCGTCAAAAGAACTGAAGATACGACTGGAGGGTGAATATTCAGGGCCGACGGCGTGCGACGAATAAGGTAAGAGCCTGGGAGCGTTAATCATCTGAATTTTCCAAGTGATCGCGTCGTTGCGTACGTTTCACCGGGTACGCAACGATGATGCACCGATGCATTAATGCATAGAGCTGCACCAATGCATAGCAAGAGAAGTGAGGGGCTAGGTTTTGAATATAGGGCCCAATGAAAAGGAACGACCAGACGGCGACAATCCTCTGTGATTGGGGGCGCTATCCCAATCTGCGGGTCAACTTGCAAGGATATTTATTTGATTGGCCGAGTGAGTCACGTAGCAGCCGGCGACTTGTCGCTTAATAAAAGCAAAGTGCGCTTTCGTTTCGTAACTCCAAACCGGTGGCTTCTATCTCTCGCCTTGGCTCCTCTCTTGCTTCTTTTCATAGTCGCGTCCGTCCCTCTTTCTTCTCTTTATACCTTTTACTTTATTTCTCACCATCCCGCTCGCTCCTTTTGCCACCATCGACTTCTTGCGCCACTCTCTTTCTTCTCTTGTTAGCTTCTTCCCATTGTACTGTCCACCATTTTCCTTTGTCATCCTCCTCTATTCACTTTCCTCCTACGCCCGTCACTTTACACTCAAAGGAAACTGGATCGACGTTTTTAACTGACGATTCACGGTCGTGTCGTTTAATTATCCATAAGCTGTACGATAAGATAAGATGAATCTTAATATTGTCGGATAATATATTAACTGGCTACTGTGTGTCTCTTTGCATTAGACAACAGTATTTTATATCGCGGATCTGATACCAAGTGACAAGCCAGACAGTGTCTAAAGGTTCTGGAGAGTTATTGTTAAACTAATTCTTGTCTTCTATTGTTATTGGTAAGCAGTACAGAGTCTATGAGCCAATAGAAATTTTGGTATTTTCGATAATAATTCGATGCTCCAGCGTTGTTCGAAAAATCGTTACACGATAGTCTTGTATTTTTCTTTGTTCTCGTTATCAAGAACGAAGACTTCTTATCGGTATAGCTTCGACCTTTTAAGGGTATCTATTTCCAAATGCTCGTTAGGTTCTTGGCATGGTTCAACCCTTTCGCAGCATCCCTAAAATCATCCCGGGAATCCAGGGTGAGATCGATCGCTGTCATCTCAAAAGAATTCAGCGGCGCAAACTGGGCGATGATAAAAATTGAACAGCCTAACGCACAAAGGAAGAGGTTATTTAGTGTCCTCCAGGAATTATCTCAGCTACAGTAACGTAACGCAAGCATTTTATGTAACCCGATTCGCATAATCACGATTCGCAGCGTGACTGAACGAATCCAAGATGGCCTCCCGCTGTCAAAATCGACCGAGAGCCGCATTAAACAGCGCAAGGGTATCGCGTTTGACAATGATAAATCTCACAGAATAAGGTAAAAGAATTGTAATATTACTCACGCTATTAACGGCGACTGTGATGTCCTTGAAATGCAACCGGCTCAGTCAGACAAGTCCTGATATCCACCAGCTGACGAGACCGCTTCGTTCTTTACCACTGTTTCGCGGGCACTTAGAATCGACTTTACCTTACGTAACGGACGCGTTACGCATGCGAGGCTAACGCGGCAGACGCACCGTGGGACGCACTGTTGAACGGACCGCGAAAAAATCCGTAAATAGTTCCAGGGCATCGGGCGATCGCGAATTCGATCGTCCGTGATCAGTTGTCGTAAACACTAGACGCCATTTTTGACCAGAGCTTGTCAATAAAACTAGACACTCGTGACATCTGGTGGATTTTTCATTCTCACTATGATAATCTCTTCGATCGGCTTTCGCGCCTTTGATCGCTACGCCATCTACCGGATTCCAGTGGAAACAATTTTTGTATTTTCAATTTTACATATTCGTCACCCCTTGACCAACAGTAACGCGAATAGCTGAATATTATATTAATATTGATCAATATAACGTATACAGTATACCATAGGTTGTCTGCAGGAGCATTAACAATTGTCATTTGGACATACACGAATCCACCGTTCATTGTTATTCTGCATAACAGTCGCACCATTTTTCAGTCCATTACGTAAGATCGAATTTTAATCGGTAACCCGAGCTATGGTTGCTCCCACACCTAAGCACACCTGACAAAAAATCCTGTAGTACGCCAAAGTGTTGACTGAAGATAAATAGACAAAATTCTCGTGCATTAAGTACAGCGCGAGTCTGCCATGGTAACCCGTCCTCGAGAATGCTGCCACCTGTGAGTTGAAGCAGCTACTATTACTCCGTTAACGTGGATAAGGACTAGCACGTCCATTCGAGGAGGTAACAATAAGAAAAGAAAAAAAGCTCTTTCGAAAGCAACTCACAGCTTCGTATATCAGAATTAACCTGGCATCCACAGCTAAACTTCAGCCTCGTTTGCTGCCATCAAAAATTAAAAGCAAAGGAAGTAAATTCAGAGTTTGTAGGTGCCTATCATTTCTGTTGGCGTCTCCCCTCTGATGAACTTTGACCTACTCCCATTTGAAAACTAAGCATTTTCAAGCAATACGAACGTCACTTCCGTCATCCACTGTCACTCAGGAACAACGTCGTACCACTTAGTTCAGGTAATTTTGAGACATCCTGTATATAAGCGAATGATGTTTCTTTATTGTGCCAATGAGAAGAGTCAGTACGACAATATATACGTATAATACTTAGGATTGAATAATTGTTAATTACGATGATTTCTTTGCCCATAATCCAGAAAGAATCATTTTCACTGCGTCGCCATTCGTGATAATTCTCTTATCACCGTTGCGACGAACACAGGTCGCGTACTCGTCTCGTTCTCTGGTGCATTGTAATCCGGCACGTGTATAACTTTCTGAAGTTTGCGCGGCCGATCTGAATTGATTTAATAAGAAAACAGCAACGCACTCCTTCATACGTTTTTCACTCTCACTTATGCCAGGTTCCTCGTCAATACAAAGCCAGAGTAACTCGTCCAGGATTTGTAGGACTCCACGAGAATCGCCATTGTAATTGATTCTCTTGTCATAGAACCACCTTGTCATCTAAAGTACGTCATTAAAATTAAATGCATCCTTATAATATTTATTAATCACAAGCAATACGAAAAACGTATTAATTACCTTTGCACGACAATTAATTTTCCAGGGATTGCCATCAATGCGAATTTTCTCGAGACTCTTCATTTTTGCAAAACTATCAGCAACCGTCAAGCAACTCATTTCATTGTAATTGATATTCAGCATATGAACGTTTGCCATTTCTGCGAACGCCTCCGTTGAAATTGTTTTTATATTATTGAACGACAGGTCCACCTGTTCCAGCCAAGTTAAACCGGCGAACCACTCGGAATGGACCTCGGTAATATTATTATTAGATAAACTTAATTTTCGCAGATGTGTCAAATCCTTGAACGCCTGTGACGACACACTTCGTATACCGCATGCGTGCAGATTCAATGCCACAAGCGTTGTGGCGAATTTCGTAAAGGCGTGCGATGGAATTTTTGGGATATTCGACTGAGAAATCACAATGGCCGAGAGCGAACCGTTTCCTTGGTCCAGAGCCTGGGTGAGACTGGTATTCGAGCATTTCAGCCAGAATCCAAATTCTGTGAATGGGAAATTATACGAAGAAAAAAAATACTCAAAACGTCATCGATCATCGAATACTAAGAGTTTCCAGTTTCTTACCATTCTCGTGTTTACTTTGCGAACAAATTCCTAGGGAAATTCGTATATTACTTAGAACACAGAAAAACGCAAGTACCGACGAAACGTGCATGATGAACGTAATGCTACTGACTCCTTGACTCGTCGTACAAAATGTCAGTTGATGATTTTTCAAACGGACGTGGCAGAAGATAATTTATTGTAATCTTCAACGATACTTCCTTTCGCTACAGACGAGAAGTTATCGTTTGATAATTCGAAAAATTCTTTCACTCACATTTCTATTGACCTTGCAACAGTACTTCCGGTATTGTATCATCGGAATGAAGTAATGTACAAGATGAAGGTTATTAATTAAAATATTGGCGTATGATTTATTATTGACAAGCACGTACAGTGTTAGTACAACTCGATAGAAAAAGAAAAGTGGGTCCACACGTGTTCGATAATAAATAAAAGTATAATAATAATAATAATAATATGAACACACATCACATATCAAAAGGACGTAATATGGAATATTCCCTTATAACGGTAATACGTCCTGTGTAGCAATACTTCTAAGAGCTAGTAATCAATAATATTTATATTGTCAATGATAATAATGATTGTAATTGCGCAATGATAAAGAGACTTCATGGTAAAATAACGTGAAAGATGCGTAAAGGCGAAGACAGAAATGCGTCTAAATTATTTCTCTTACTTGGCGATAAGGATCGATTCTACGGCTTAACTAAAATAAATAACAGTTGTCGTTCGTCGCGTGAATTGCGACGAGACCCTAAGGTATATAGACGAAGAGGTTGAGAAGGAGCAAGAGGGACGGACGGGGGGAAAAATCTTAATAATACGTAACGCGATTCTCTTCTTCGATGATTCGATTAATGATTTGATATAACGCGCGCTCCAGTCATTGACAGGTCGCGGCAGGTGATGACGTTGCGATATAATTATGAAGAACTACGTAAAGAATGAATTACGGATAAAATTGAATATTAGAAAAAAGAAAAGACGCCTACGAACAATATCGACGTTACACGATATCGATTAGATCCACATAACGTAGCAGTGTTCCGAAGTCTGATGTCCCAGAGGAATTTTAAGATCAATGCTGATTGATCGATTCCAATATCGTACGTTAATAAAATCAGATCGGATCCGTCCAATCAGCAGGTTTGTAAATGCACGTAGATAATTAATGAAAATTATAAAATTTCAATGGAGCAACGTTTCCCCTTTTCCTTATCAGTCGTCAGGCCTCGAATACCCTGTAGAAGGAATTCTCTTTAAAAAATAAAAAGTAATGGCATCGCTCCCGGTCCCATCGTTATACGACGTTGGTGCCTCTGGATTTTGAGAATAAAAAAATTCTTCCTTGCAGTGGTACCACTGTCCTCGTGGTGCAAGAACCACGGAGCTACCGTTTCCTTCAGTACAGATAATTCTTAGGCTCCTCCGTCGGCTGACCGCACACTCCGTGATACTTCTTCGTCACGAGACTTCGACTGCGACAATTTTCAATCTCCAGGAAGCACTCGTTGCTGTAGGTCATGTCGTCAGTGCCGCAAACTGGATCGTAATACGGCGGACATATCTTCTGACAGCCGCGAAATTGAAAGCCCTGGACGCACCTCTTCATCGGTACCACGTACACGTGTTTTCTGTACGTAATTAATATACGATCATCGTACTAATGCCCACTGTCTGGTGTATCGTTAATTATTATTCTGTAAATTTTTAACAAGGCTCACCCGCAATTATCTCTCTTCATCTCGCATTCGTTCCTGTACAGCTTGTTGTCGGAGCCGCAGACAAATTGTCTCTCGCCGCTGCAGACCTGGTTACACAGTGCTGTGGTACGACAATGCTGCGCTGGTACCGGTACCACTCTTTGACCGCAGGTTTCCTTTCGTAGCTGACATAGAGACCTGTATAGAAAATTAAACACTATATATATATATATATACACATGAGTATAGATATGCTGTTCATTAACTTATTAATTTCACGGTTATTACTGTCCAAACTATAGAAATAGTCGTGTTGATCAGTCGCCATTTATATCTATAGAATACAATGTATCGAGATTATGCGTTAGGTTGATTAATCAGAATCAACCTTCAGCACGTGTTCGATCCCTGTTTGCTTAGATAAAAGAAATAATTGTCAGTAGTGGAAAAGAAAAAAAAATATCAATCATTTAGACAGTCTTAGCTTTTGTATATACCTGTAAACGTTTCCATCGCTTCCGCAGACTGGTTCCTCGACGACCTCAGTACAGTCTTCGGGGCAGTGCTCCGTCTCCTTCAAGGTCGTGCACTCGCCAACGTGAGCCATCTGGATTCCTTTCCTGTAAGAAGATACTCGGGATTTAAATGGTACGTGGAGATGGAGTGCTTGGATGAGTTAATGGTCAAGATCATTGGACGACGTATGTGGGACAAGGCGTGCTTATTGGGATTGGTGAAATTTAATGATGACTATTATATGATGACTATTAATGATGACTATTATATGAAAAAAAAAACTTACAGGCAAATGGCGATGTTAAGATGGCACTGATTGGGATACGTATTGGCATCGCTACCACATACTGGATCCACTTCGTTTCCACATCGGATTTGTTGCTTCAGGCACTTGGTGAGACGTGGACGACACTTTTCAAAATCTACAGATGCTACCTTCCTGCGTGATTGGCTGTTGTGGTATAAAGGTGATTAGGATTGAGGTATTTTATTCGAAATTTTTTTAACCCTAGACGGATACTGCGGAGTTACGTATCGTGTCAAGATGACTTCTCTTGGCTTCCGTTTGTTCGCAGACTCTTCCCACGAGCTCTATTCGAATGCAATTCTTACCAAATTATGAGATCGAATTTTAATTTAATGCATATTAGTCTTTTCGTTAAGAAATAACGAAGAGATTGCATGCTTTGGAATTACGTTTCTAACGGTATAACGGTAAATATACGCTGCTGTAGGCGTGGGGTGATAAAGTACCCCGGAGTATCAGTCAGGGGGACGTAGGGAGCATCTGTGTAGGGTTAGTATTTTATGCTATCTTCACTTACCCGCAATTCAACATCTGCATCTCACAGTCGTTTCTGTAGATGCTACCGTCTGATCCACAGACTGGCACTTCCGGTACGTTCTGGCAACTCAGTGGACAAGCAGTCGCTGCACTTCCGGCTGTTCTCTCGCGGGACACACAGAATGACATTGGCACTTCGAACACGTGCTTGCTGGGATATAAAATGAGAGTGATGAGTTTCATTAGGATTTCATACCGACGCTATTAATTGTGGGTTATTTATTTATATATAATTTCTGAGAAATAATTAATAGCGAAATTTATGTGAACATCGTGAGATGACAATCAGTCAGTTTGTAATGATGATATTAAGATAAAGGAATGTGCATAGACAGATTAATATTGAGAAGATGAGCAAAGCGAAAGTGTCACGAGTGAATAACTTTGAGCATTTTCGTTATTTACAGTGAGATTGAAGTACAGTCATTATCAAGAAACTGAACATCTCAAAGAACCTGAAGTCAACAAACAAGTTTAGCCAGTGGCTCGTAGTTAAAAACTAAGTGAAACCGTATAAATGAAACTGGCAGTTTAAGTACAGCTTTGAAAGTAAAAGTTGTTTTACCCGCAATTCTTCGCTCGCATTTTACACGTATTTGAATACAGAATCCCATCACTGCCACAAGCTGGTTTGGCACCCCTCCAACAGGACTCACGACAGTGTCTCGTAGTCTGACAATGCTTCTTGTTGGTACGTACGACGCCTTGTCTAAATAGAAACCAAAAAAAATTAATTGTCTCGAATCAGATATTTAATTGTAAAAGAATTAATTAAAAAAAAATTACATATTAATAATTCATATAGAATACATAAATTTTTAAATATCTACTGTCGTACCCGCAGGTCAACAATTTCATCTGACACGTGGACTTGTAGACGTTTCCATCGCTTCCACAAACGGGACCGTCCAGTGGTGCAAATTCGCAAGAGACAGGACAGTTCTCTCGGTGTGCAGAAATATTATTGCAAGGACCAAGATGAGACAATTCTATGCCAACTCGGCATATCTCTACTCTCAGCATACACTTGTTCAGGTAAGTACGTCCGTCAGTACCGCAAACGGGATCCTGATCACCTGGACAACGATGCTCGCACTTGCTTCCGGATGACCTCAGACAGGCAGTCTTCTCCGTAGCCACCGTAACGCCTGAACAAATGATAGTGAGCGATAAGAAGAAAAAAAAGGGGTTAGGTTAGGTTAGGTTAGGTTAGGTTAATCTCTCGGGATTCAATTCTCTGCAGTTACACATTGCGAAATTATGGGGATTCAGGGGGTATATGGTAAAAAGAAACAGTGTAATTACGTTCTTGCTCGCGTATCTCGCGTGGATAATCGTAATTGCACCGTAAAGACTTAATTGGCCTTTCCCATAGATTCCTTTTCACGCCATCTCCTACGAGACTGTACGGCGGTTTTATTCAAACAGTCATTTTACATGATTACACACTGACACGCGATTTTTCAATAAATCATTTTATCATGAAATTATCGAAGCTTCGATTTCTTGATTTTCTTTATTCCCTATAGCGAGAGATCGACCTTTCGTTGTTAACGTGTCGTGTATCGAAAACTCTCGAAAGCATTGTCGTCGCTTTAACGCGATACCGATTTTCCAAGAATTTGAAGAAAAAAAAGAGTAAAAAATATGCAATTTTTGACAACTGGGGTATAGAATCCGAAAACTTGATTTTGGGCAACAACGCCACAATGGCGTCAAAAATACGCATTGTTCAGGGCGCAATGTGACCATTTCCTCTCCGTTTGAGCCGGGAACTTCCCCCACTCAAAGACGAGACAAGAATTAGTCCAAGCCTCCCAGAAGGGTTCCTCATTGCGAGTAGCCTAAAAAACTCACCTATACACTTACACGCACGCAACAATCCAGCACTATACAGAGTAGTGGGGTTATAGAATTTCCAAGAATTTTACTTCCCCTACAGCCCCGTAGCGGCCACAGCGAGCGGCGACTGTATCTCAAAATTCCGTCACCGCTTTTCCGCGATGCCGACTAGTCGTCACTATCGTCGTTCAATGCGTGCGAATTTGCTGCTTAACGTGCGCGTTCACGGCACGCAGTAAATTCGACAGATTGCGGTTACTTTAGAAATATACAAGATACGAAATAATATTTAATTCGCTTATCAGACCCTGATTTGGCGCGTGCAACGAGTTTCTAATCAGTGTAAACGTTAGATTATAATTTTCTTCCGCCATTTTATTATATTCCCACACTTGTCGGTATCGCGTGCAATTTTACAATTATCAACTTCTCAAGTAGATAATCGTTCGCGCCATTCATTCACAATGGTACGATTTTCCGCAAGGTCTTTAAAATCGCGTGTCAGTAATGTAATTAAAATGACCGATTATACGGTAACGCTAAACACACGTAACATTCTTACCTTTTCCGCACATTTTTTTCCGCATTTCGCATTGCGACGCATAAATTACGCCATCGCTACCGCAAACGGCTTCGCCACCCGGTGGACATATCCGAGGACATGCGCCACCCACGTACTCTGTAAAAAGCAAAAAGGTAATTAAATAAAAAATTGATACCTCGTTAAAATAACGGAACGACTAGGAACGATATTTCGTAATCAACAATACGATTTTGACGAGTTAAATAAAATGCCGGTACGTATACGAAAAATTCAATTCTACAGGCAGCTGCAATTCCACGTGTCAATTCTCTTACTCTTTAATTTCTTTTCTTTTTATTTTTTAACTGTCACCGACTCAGATCGAATCCTGAAGGATTTATGGTGCGAGTTGTCAATTAAAATGGCAGCGGTGCCGTCGCTTCGCGGAAACGTACCCGTGTAATCGGACGATAATTGAAAACCGCCTTGTCCGCGTAATTGCTTTCGCTTTTGAAGCGTCGAGTCATCGCTGGCCCATCAACAGGACTGCAGGGTCCGTCATTCGCCATTATACGAATTTCTAACAAAGAGCCAATCCATACTAGCTGCCGGTATTGTTTACAAGCGATTCACCAATTTGTATCACCCCATTGTATCTTCGACACTGCACTCATCCCGCGTCTAACGTATATTCAAGAGAAACACACATAACCTCGCCATTGTCAAGCCGTTAAGTCATACTAATTCACAACGAAAAGAGAAAAAAAAGGCGGTAAAATATGACGAAATTTTGACGTCTACTCTAATTACTTTCTCATACCGTTTATCAGTCAGCAGTATAGGATCAATCAGCCAACATATAAAAAGATTAATAAGTAATACCTACACGAGGAAAGGAAACCACAAAAAAAGAAGTTACCGCCAAAACTGTTAAATTAGAGGCGTGGCCAGGACAATGGCACGAAAGAACTACGCTAGAGGATACTACGCGAATTTTTTATTCACCATTTTACACGGTCACTGTGTATCTATAAAAGTTTACAAGTCCACACGTGTTTTATATCTAAGTCGTTATCGCCGTCGGTAAAGAAATTTTCGTACGTCAATAAAAATGTCCGGCAATTGTATCAACAGAGCCATATTTAGTTGCACGACGATTTGGTTATCCGGTCGTATCGATATTAAGTACTATCGCCAGCTTCCGGTCAATAGAGACTGGTAGAAATAGTTGAGACGAATTAAAGAGAAGAAAAAGAGGCAAGGAGGAATAAGAAGAAGAAAAAGAAAAAAAACAAACACAGAAGGTATAAGATCGGAGCAGTGCATGCTGGTCGCGGTCCAACAGCCGCCGGGTCAACAGCACTCTGGATTTACTACACTCGTTCCGGGCCGGATTGTATAATAAATAATAACTTCGTGCCGTACAGTTAGACCCGACGAAGGAAATACAAGAGTCAGTAGTAGATAGAAAGGATAGAGGGAGCCAAAGGTAGACAAGATAAGATCATCCTTATTTCGTCTTCTTCTCCTCCTTCACTCTTTATTTTTTTTATATCCTTTTTCTCCTGCTTATCCAAGCGATAGCAATTTCGATTCACGGGTCAGCAACGCCACTCGTTCAATTGCTTTGCTCGCCAGGACTTCTCGTTATTATTACTAACAAACGAATCAATTACTTGGGAATAGTGAGGATCCTTGCCAAAGATAAAACGCCTGGAAACACGAACCTTGGTTTGTATATATGCTATACTGGTATAATATACATATATATAGCGACTGGTAGATACATAAATATCAGTATAGGCATAGGGGTAGATCGCATATGAAAAAAAGAAAAGTCAATACAGCAATACATAAATCACGTGCAATATGTTGCAGCTTGGTAGAAAAATTACGTCTACAGGATTAGAGCACGTGGAAGATATTACAAGGAAGATCCGTAATGGTCCAGCAGCTTAGGTTACAGCAGACTATAAAAGTATATCATGATGGTAATCGTAATTGACCCGGAACACGTAGGTACTAAGATACCTGACTGTGTTTGAAAAGTTAGAATTTTTTTTTTTGAAAAAAAAAAGATACAAGCTTGAAATTCCAAGATCGTCTAACGCACAAGACACTTTCCTGACCAATAAATCCCAAGGGTTAGATCTAAGATATTTTTTTTTTCTTTCTGGTGGTAATACGTCATTTTCTAGTAACTTCTAACAGCTCGTAGGTTGTTACTTGAAATAACTAGACTAACCTAACCTTATACGTTTGCACGGTACTCGTGCCTATGTCTACCTGGCTTTATCGGTACGGTGTGTCTTTGCGGTATACCAAAAGAAAAAGGCGTCGCCGTGTTTAGCATATGCAAATAATACGGTTTCACGTGTGAACGTTGTACGGCTAATGATTTTCTAAGAAATTTTTTTTCTCGCAGTCCACGTTGAACGACGGGAAAAAAATTCACCGTATTATCAGTACGGTTTTGCGCGAATGAGAGGTTAGGTTTTTTTTCATTATTCTTTTTTCATTTCCAGTCTGCCCGTTGAACTAACGAAGTGTAATATAATAGACGTTAAATTAACTAACTTACCGATAAGATTCTAACGGCACTTCTATACACGTAGTTAACTCGTTCGATAACCCTTCTTTTTTTTCGATACCAGGATTTATGCAAATTAATCGAAAACCGGCCGTGAACGTATAAAATTATCCGCTCTTTTCAATAACACGCTGTACCTTGCACATCCTTACGATTATGTACAGCCATAATTCATTCCCACGGTAACCAGCTTTCGTAACGACTCTGTTAGAGATAGCTGAGATCTAAATATCAATTAATAAAGTATCATTCAACATTCTATTAGAATTAATTTTACACGTGATAAGGGTGCTACTCAATTACGCTTGTATTAATACTCCAAGCGATTATTCAGGTAGTAAAGATTTTTTTTTAATTATTTTATCTAACGTAACAAATCTCTCTGTATGTCCCAACGATTAATTATAATATATACGTATATACTGAATCCATAATGGAGCTTGAGCAAAATTTTACGATTGTTATCTCAAGCAATTGCGCAACATTAAGAAATCCACTTAATGCCGAAAAATGCATTCGATACGAGGTATTCGGCGTCCTGCAGTCTCACGGATACTATATAACAACTGAATCAATTATTGCCAATAAGCGTGTCTGCTGCAGTGATGGATGAACAATGCGCGAGCGAATTATACCCGTACGATTACAGTATGCACTTATGTGCCAGCATAATGGATGCATCAGTGCCGGTGAATCGTTGCAATACGGGTCGGTGAACCGATTCCCGCCGCCCCTCCCCACTATGCAATCCAACGAGATTAATGATAGTTCCGCCATTTTGTTTTTTCTCAAATTCAAACTTTTTCGTCGTCCCAATGTCCCGCCGTAAAAAAAAAAAAATGTACTCCCACCGGGGCGCGAACCCCGAATCATCGAGATACGAATATTACATTCTACATAATGTGCATCGGCATGTGAATGCACTTTCTATATGCATATAAGGACACGCCCTTTTTATGTATTCATGTATAAATACGTAGTGTTTATATATATACCCATATGTTATATACCGTATAAGTAACGAGGAGTAGAAACGAATGTAACGAACCAAGACGAACTTATGCTCATTCCATGCATAACGAATGTCCTTAGTCCATGTGTATCGTTATATCTTGTGTTATATAAATACGTAATAATATATTACGTTACAACTGTATATACGATTAGGATCAATTTATCGAATTGACTTCTCTATATGGAGCACGTATGAACAATGGCTCGTTATGCATCTGGACAAATTACGTTTTACCGGTATAGGAATGGTATGATAATTATATAGATTGCGTCGTTTTAATCGTAACGGAATTATATTATAACGTGTATATATATACATTTTGAATTTGTCATGGATTTTACACTTAACCATAAACCGTCAATGAGCGTAAGCAACTGTTGAGCAATGTTAATGCACGCGTATGTGCCAGGGACTGCGTGGATTTCAAGTACCAGGAGTAGAAGTGACTATCGGCGAAACCATCTTGTTTCCTCATGGCGCATTGTTCCGCTATGATATATATACAAACTGGCGTGCCAGCAATGCCAAGGCAACTGGCAGCACTGCATAGGAGCATTGCTGTAACCGTAACTGGAAATGAAAAAGATTTTACTCGCGGAGCAACGGCATGCGGCTGTTGGCTCACCTGACTGTATCTCTGCACCTGTGACAATTTTCTTGGCTGATTGTCGACCCTCTATGTTTCTATATGATTTATGGTTCTTTGTCATTCTTTTTTTTACCGTTGAGACTTCTTGTACTTTGATTGCGGATACAACGTGGTAAGTGATTGGGTCGAGTTTAATTGATTGTAAGAAAATATTTTGATTATTGAGGTTCTTTTTTTGGGGGGGGGGGGGATTAATACGAATTTTGAACACGCGAATGATCGATTGGAATTAATTTGGAGTATCGGCATTTCGTTTGATTCTTTTATCAAGGTCGGTTGGGTCGTAGGAAATGAATAGAGAGATAAATTATATCTTTTGAATTAGTAAAAACAAAACAGTGACATCCGGTCGGACGGTTTGTAACTGTATTTCGATTGGTCGTTGGACTTTAGTATGGCGAATGAGATTTAGAAAAAATTGATAAACAGATCCGGTCGATATTTATGGTTTTTTTTGTTCTTGTTGAGTAGACAGGTTCTCCTCGCAGGATACGAAATTTCATGCTATTACGAATTCCCAGGTGGAATTCTTAGATTGGATAATTTATATTTGCGAGTTTTGAAAATTGCGAAAAACAATAATAAAAAATTAAACCGCGTCCTTATACCCACATTATGCGAATTATATGCAATCCCGTGTTAAACCCATTCGCCATTCTTGGAATTCTTGACAACGCCCGACCGTCTGCACGTTCTTCTGGTAACACGATCTGAATTCACGACAGCCCTGGTATTCCATCAGGATCACGACGAACGCCTGGAATTTTCTAGTAGGAATTCCTGCATGGAAAATAAAATACGTTCTTTCGTATAAAAAAAAATGGCAGAATGCAAAAAAACGTATTACCAATTTCCTGGAGTATATAAAAATGAAAACTCTTCAATTTTTGACATGGGCATTATTTAAATTTTTTGTTATATTTTCTTTATAACCCAATAAGCCCTACCCTGAGAATCCTTTCTTGCCTGTACCATAATAATATCCAGACAATTGTCACTCCGACTGGCGTATAGAATGGCGGCGATAAATCCATAATTTCGATACGGCCAGGGCGTAAGAAGGCAGCGTGAAAAAATGGCGATTTACCACACGTGGAAGGTCGTCGTGATAAACGGGAGAATGTGTGCCGACTCTCCTCCCATAAATCGTGCCATAGATCGGTAAGTGGCGAATGGCGGTAAGTAAGTAAGGTGTGGGTAAGTGGTAAGTGGAGTACTGGGGCGAAAAACTACCTCCCGGACGATCTTACAGCCTCAGGCACATCGGAGGCTCCCGTTACGTCTGGTAAATTTGAATCGATTTCACGTCAACGTGTATCTACGATTTTTCAATTTTTTCGAAAATTTATAATCTAATGTAAAAAAAATTCTTTGTTTTCAAAATACAAAGTCACGGCACGAGCAAAAATGCCTGAGAATAAATTTTACGTTATTGAAAAATTATTTGTGAAAATACCTGCAGAAAAATTATGGTAAAAGTAATCAATAAGGTTGTCGATTAACGGTTTGTAAATTTGTAAAAATTGATGATGATAATAATAATAATTACGGATGAATAGTAACGAAATTGTCTTGTAGGTGGTCCTGATTCGTGGAAATGAATTTGATTCGAATACCTGGAGGGAGTTTGGGATATCGTATAAAAGAATAATTGCGTTCTGCCAAATAAGCGGCGGCTAATAAGCCAATCAAACAATGCACAATGGCCGACGGTCCGTGTCGCCGGATTCGGCGATTGTTTTGTTTTTCGGACTTTTTATTTCGTCGGGTTTTTGTTTGCCAGCGCCAAACGAGCTTCGTAACGGAACGATGCACGACATGAACCTAATTACGGATATCCTTACGTATATGCCCATACAGTTGTAGGCAGGCACGCTTGAAATCCCAACCGTCAAAATAATTTGTATAGCCATAAAAAAAGAGAAAAAAAACGAAAACAATAAAACCAAATACGTTTACGATACACAAATAGTAGTACCGTGTAAAACTGTACATGGTCTGGGAAAACTAATTGTGTAATGCTAAAAAAAATTGTGTAAAACTAGACGGTAGATTTATACAGAATATTTTTCGCTAATTATTCGAATTTAACTGTATTGACTTCTCTTGTTTTGTCTTTAGTACGCCTACCCGGTAATGATATGTAAAAAGATGTATCTGGCGTGAATTACAGTTAAACTTAAATTTAGAAATTACTTTACCAGCTGACTCAAAACCCAGCTGTTTCGATTTGAGTATATTCGACGTCTCGATAACGACTGTTCACTAGAAATTCAAATGGCGAACAGACTACCCGAGAGGAATTGAAATGATTTCGAAAAACTAGAATAGCTTGTACTAGTCGTCCGATGTGAATGGAGTCGAATCCTCAACTACAAGAAAGAAAACAGGTCGATCATCGATCGATAAGAATCCAACAAAAATTATCCCAACCAATCGTGGTTATCTTAACGAAATAAAAGATCAATGACGTAAATAAGAATTCGTAACGAGTAAAAATTTGAAAAAAAAAATCTCAAAAAACATTCTTAGACAATTTCGTCTACTCAATGCTCGTTAGGAGCATGAGTACAAAATTTTGCACGAGATCCAAATGCACAATGATTCATGCATAACGACGTCGAATGAGAAAGATCGAAAAACCTGTAACATATTTAAGTTAATCAGAGCCGAACGACAGTACTATATATATATACACGAGTAGCACTGGTGAAATAAATCAGAAAAGCGTGACACTTTCTGCAAAAGAAAGGGCCGCCATTAGCCGAGGTTGTCGGCTAATTAAAACGGGATAAATCATGCGTTAAAGTTCACCCAGTTTATCTTGGATTCAATTAGAATAATGCGCTATCGCTAATGGTGTCGACGACCGTCACGGATAAAAGCCTATCGAGTCCTATCGGATTAGCCATAAAGAATTACACACGCGAGGTACACATATAAAAAGAAAAAAAAGGAAATTGTATAAAATTTTATACTAAAAAAAAACTTTTTATGCACTGATTAAAATGACAAATTGTTATCGTAACCTCGATCGCATACGAAATCACCTACTTCGGGATGTTTAAACTTCTTAACAGGAAGCCATTATGGTGTTCGCCATTATCGTGAACCATATGCTAAGATATAGGATTATTATATGTATCTAGGCTTCTATTTCCCCGTTACTACTTCCTATGGGTTATTAAGCACGGCACGATTAATCTTCGGTTTCACCAACTTATTCCCATGGACTTTCCAATTATCGCGTTTCACTCTGATCCCACTGTCATTGGCGTCCATTGGAATTCCCATAAGCAAGACGCCATAAGAACGATGGATATTCCATTTACTGTCCCCTCCCCTTGCAAAGTCATCTTTTCTCGAGTAGAGAAATCGTATGGGAAAGCCGGGAAAGCATCTTTCACGCGCACGCACGGAGTTTCCCTAACGTTTGTAAAAAGATCGTATTCCGATTTTATGCAAACTCTTTTTTTATCTTTCGATCGGTCAACGGGAGATTGGCGAAGCCAAGAGAATTTGCGTCGATATAAATTTTTCTTAATGCCAAAACGTACGGTATGCTTGTTCGTAATCTGATGAATGAATTTTCGGTGAATCCTTGCGGAATGAAATAACTGAGATCAAGCATTTTTTTTTATTTAGATCGTTACTCATCTTGTTTGCCTAAAAACTGGACTTTCGTAAGAAATCTAGAGCGTGAGATTTAATGATCCTTTTATATATATATTAAGATGATATATATATATATATACACGCACACACAGTATACGGTTTATCTAATGGTATCGTTTCCTCAACCGTGACCTTATATCTATCAATTTCAATAGTCAAGGTCACTCCTTAATTTAATACGATTAACTCGACTTCTATATGAATCACAATTATCTCCGTAACGTCATTGCATCGATTGCATCTTGCATCCTTAATCAATTGCGTCCTACTTAAATCTCCAGGTAGCTTCAAGGATATTTTTAGCCAGCGGAACCATCTTGCATGGATATAACGGTATAAACCAATATAATTTTCGACGCGCTTCGAATGGAAATTAATGAAAATAAAAGATAGCCTGACTAGACAGAAAAAGAGACGAGTCTAGACTTTTTTTTTTATGTAAATTGATACGGGGGTCAAAGGTCAAAAATGAAAATATGATAAAGAAGAATATTGTTAAACGCATATTTTTCTCTTTTTTTAAAACTATGTTTGTTTTAATATTTTTCTTAGATGAACCGGAAATAAAGACCAGCGCATGCGCGGATTATATACTAAAGGAGTCTGCAGGTAAAGACTTGAGAAAAAGAATGGAGATATATGTGAATTCTTGTGGATGTCGTAATTTAAATTCATGGGAGCACGTTCACTGGGTCTTCAGGTCAGTTAAGTAAGTCAACGTCGTTGGGTGGGATTGACGACCGCCTCGTGGATTGACCGACTGAATGACCACTGGTCATCCGGACTGACTGTGAGAGAAGATGACCGGACGATTGACGGTGGGTTGACAGCTGTCAAAGATGCAAAATATATATGGAGATTTTTAATGGTCGGGCGATTTGGTATAGCTAGATTCTAATTTCTTTTTTAATTAGACTAACGTTTTGGAATTCTCTATTGTATTATCCGTTTTGCAGATCGACTGATTTATCGATACCGATCGCATGACGAAGCCGGACCACCCGTATCTCGATTTGAATCCATCAAGGATGATGGATCCTTTTACTGGTACAAGAAAAAAGAGACTATAAAATCCCCTAGAAACAAGATCCAGTGGAATTTCGTGAATCATCATAGTGAAGGATTGCACGATATCTTCTTATAGTCGGACGAAAGTCCGAGAAGACGAGATAAGAGACAAAGTCATAAAGAGACCGGAAGTTCCTGCCATTAATGATAACTGCCAACCGACAAAACGGTAAGGGCATTTGTCACGCGTTCCTGGATACATTGCGAGAGCAATTCGTAAAGGGTATTGTATCCTTGAGAGTAAAGGATAAAAAGATATTCGTAAGAAGATTAAGAGAACAGTGACGCGAGAAAGATAAAAAGATAAGAAAATGAATTGACTTCTCGAGTCAATTGGATATGGTTAGGTTATTTAGATTTCTGTGTCACGATTCTCACGACGCTGGTTCGAATCCATGGAAAGGACTTTTTTTTTTCTTATCGTTATAATAAATGTATCACGTCGCGAGAACGAAGAAAAATCATTTGACAAATAACTCAATGAAAAATATCATCCGACAAAGCATACCGAATCTTGTGTCATTGATTGGACAACGAGCACAGTTAATGAAGTAATGACTTACTCTTAACCAGTAATTTGGATCGGTCACGAGGCGCGATAGGGTCATTGGGTTATGGAAGGAGATCATGATCTTCATGATCTTCACGCTCTTCACGGTTTGACAAGCGGACGTTATAATCCTTATCAAAAATAACCCTCTCTTTCTTCTTCTATCCGAATTACTTATTGTAACGAATAAAAGTGGATCATTAATTTTTTATTCAAAAACAATCTAATTTTTAATTTTTTTAACAAAAAACTTTAGTTTCATTTGATAACCGATAAAATGAAAAATGATCAATTTTCTCTATTTATTATATTTATTTTCTCTCTATTTATCAAGTTGGTTGCACTTGGATCCAGTCTATGTCAGCCAGAGCAGGAGTGAATCAAGATCATGAATTGACACGCAATCATTAAGGTTCATTTGGAGACTAACAAATTGTGAGAATAAGTACCTGCAATCGCGTGTGTACTCTAGAATGATCCAGGCATATAATTTTCTCATTTCAATCAGAATAATTGACACTGACAATTTCTTGGATGATATTAACACCATATTTACTTTACAGCATCCCATGAGATAATAATGGACCATAAGATGAAACTTTTCGTAATAATGCCGACCGTATGAAAAACGACGGTTACGTATCTCTGGATTAATACTAGCTAGCTAATGAATAATTTACGTAGACCAAAACAAAATGGAGTCCTGCAAGCCTCGAACCATTTCGATATGATCTCTGCGTGCAGCCACGCAACTGACTTCTGCGTTCTAAAGCAAGAATGCGCATTTAGATAATATCTCATACCGGACACGGTCAGCATCCCGATGCAACATGCACACCCGGTATATGGACATGACTCGATTATTTTCTTAGAAAAAAAAACAGATCTACCTAGTAGTCATTAAATTATACCGAAAATTGAAGGCACCAAGAAAAGGACCAAAACAGGCTTTTTGACGAAACAAGGGTTGGTTAACTGTGATAATTTGTAATAAACGAAAAAAAAGAAGTAAACAACAGGTCTGTTTGAAAACAGGAAACGAGAGGATCGGGGTGGACTAAATAAAAAAAATATCAATATACGTCAGGAAATAATGACGTTAAGGATTATTGCAAATAATCATAATATCAACCCACTAACACCCAAGAAAAAACGGGGCAACCTGGAGCTCTCCGACCTGGGGGGATTACCGACTTTTTTTAAAAATATGATAAAATATGATACGAAAAATTTTTTGGCTGCGGAGGGGCGGGGTAGGGGGAAGAAAATTAAAAAGAAAGCTTTCTTTTAAAAAACAGACCACGCTATTCGATTCTATGGAAAAAATTACTAAAGAAGCGTATATAACATTAATAGTTTGTAATTACAATGATGAGAAATAAATTATTTATAATAAAATAAAAAGGACGCCGCTGGCCGCCTGGCCCCCCGCTCATTGTCGCGCACAATTAAATAATTTATTTGTCATCATTGTAACTACAAATGATTAATGTTATATTCGCTTCTTTAATAATTTTTTCCGTAGAATCGAATAGCGTATTTAGTTTTTTTAAAGAAAAGCTTTGTTTTATTTTCTTCTTCTCCCCCCTCGCCGCCAAAAAACTCTTGCATCATATTTTATCATATTTCAACAAAAAGTCTGTAATCCCCCAGGGTTCAGGATCTCCAGGTTGCCCCATTTTTGATTGGGCGTTAATAGGTTAATATTCAAGCATGATCCATGATTCGTGACGTAATTCAAGGATACACAATTAAATATATTACTACGATTAGTGAGTTAATTATAGATCGTATGATTGGCACGCGACTCAAAGATAATACCTGCTCGTAATTGATCCTTGTTATCGCGATTTACGGATACGCCCTAACGGATTAATTAACCTCTGCTACGATCAAACTTGATTATTCGATCAGGTCGAGCGATTAATTGATCCTGTACTAAGGTACATAATTACGTAACCTGATTAGTATCCGACTATTTTCTACGGCAGCAGTCATGTTTTCCGTTTACAATGAACATAAATTCGAAAAATGCCGCGCTAATTTAAATTTTAATTGAAAACGACGCCACGAGAGGACGCGCGATACCGGACGCGGGAAATTACGAATCGTTTAATTATCACAAGTCGCGGAAAGTGGGATAGATTTTTTTTTTCTGCATTTACGAGCGAAAGGTCCTTGCACGTGTGAACCAGCACTAAGATGGATATAATATTTCCTAGTAAGAGAGAACAAGCAAAGCAAAGAATGTACGTCCATAATTTTCTCTTTTTTTTTTTAATAATTCTAACTGTACGTTCTCTTATGCCCTGTTAGATGCACCGGACTCCGTTGCAAACGACGGGAATGCAATTTTCAAGATACGCGTGGTTTATTTCCGCGACAAATTGCAGCCTTCCGTGAAACAATAAGAAAACAGGTAGTAGCGAAAATTATAATCGCATTAACCGTCACTGAGGAAGGTATGACGTAGGTGTTTACGTGAAATATCTTTTTCTAGTTATTTACCCATTTTTTCGTCTTTTTCACCGGAAAAAATAACGCCAACTCCACTACGAACGGAAGACCGAGACAAAGATGGCGGACGGTGAGATACGTATGAGTTAAAAAAAAAATTCAACTACACGGAATCCTCGGAGATAAATTCTCTCGCTAATCCTGAGAATTTCCCACGATACGCCCACCGGGATCCCAACGAGTTGACAATGGCTCGTGATCCTTCGAGACTTCTACTGGATCTTTCAAGAAGCAACCGATCCTTTTTCCGGTACGGTTCTCATTCAGAGTTAATCCCTGATCCCAGGCGTCGTGACGTCCCTGCTGATATTTCTGGCGATATTTTTTTTTTTTTCAGTCAGTTAAAGCCGTAATGATTCACACGGATGATTTCTCATTGAATCAATTGTGTAACGGGAATATACGGGCTGGTATACCCTTGACTACGAAATGTATACTTCTTTATGAATGTACCAGTATGAATGCATTCAGTTGCCGTATACTAAATTTAATTCAGACTCCTTGAATTTACGAGTGGAAGCACTAGTGACGGCAGTGAGTATAGATATATATATTTTTTTCTCCAAAGTCGTTGCGGAATTAATGAGTATTAGCATACTTAATTAGACGCGCATTAAGGACACGCTCGTTAGAGATTTAACACGTGTGCGGATTCGGTTATGGTTTTGTTGAGAGCACTGGGATACCGAGTAATGTCAAACAAAAGAAAGACTGGAATAATTTTGAAAATCTCTTGTTTGCACATTAGTGAAGACTGTACAGGGAAACCTGTTGCTTTGAAATTCCGGTTTTCCATGAACCACCGGACGATTCGAGTAAATCGTTCCTTCCTTTGTAGACGCATAGATGGTTATTTAGAGACAGGGAGCGAAGTGTCAATAGAAACCGGATTTTTTTTTAAATTCAAAAAGTTTAGTACTCGCATTAGCATGAGAATAGAGAATGCGGTGAATTCAAAGGCTCCACCAGTAACCCCAATAAGCATGTTTAAACAATAGTAAGAAAAATCAGTGAACAGTCGAGATTCGAAAGGTATCGAAAAATTTACGAAAAAATTCTCAAAAACCTACCTTGAAAGCAGCAGAGCAGGAAAATCCCAAGGACAATCTGACGTTGCATCCTTGAGCTTGGTCAGTCGCGACCGAACGAAAAATCTCAGAGGATAAGACCAAGATGGGGAAGAAGCAGAAGAAGATGACGACGTGGACGAAGAACTGTGCAGCAACCGAATGCAATGAACGATATAAGGGAAGGAGATGGAACTAGAAGAGGAAGAGGAAGACAAATCGCGCAGCCGAGAGCAACGTGGGTTGGAGGTGACGTTTACGGCTCTTTATGGAGGTGGTGGTTAGTGTGAAAGAGGAGGAGAAGGAAATGCCCTCTTCGACCTCTATCGTCCTTCGAGGTCCACGAACGACTGAGGCACCGGACTGCTGTCGGTCCGGCTATAGCCTCCCCTTCCTACTTTCCCGACGTGCTCCCATTTCCAGAACGACCACCATTACCATTACCAATGAAGAGACAGTCCTCATCCTCGACGACGAGTAAAGGCCTCTTCGCTTCTCGCCTCCTTGTCTCCTGTCCACTTCACGTCTCTTCTCTTATCCACACTTCTCACTTCCATCGTCGCCTTCCTCTTTCTCTTCATTCTCATCCCAGAGGACATTTCTAGGTCACGTCTCCCTGCACTCTGCAGTTGCACCAGCCAACCGGTCCTTCACGAATAATTCATCGGTCAGGATCCTTTCTTGTCCCTGAATTTCACGCTTTAATCAACCAATTAATCCCACCCGTTTATTAAGAATTAATTAAAAAAAAAAAGTATTAGTATACCGGATGATTAATACAAGACACTAAGACAACGAATTCTACATTAGAAATAAATTATGAACCAGATTCTAATATCTATAAAATGTTTATTGTACCTTGGTGAGAGTTGTCCATCCGGATACCGTTCCTTGAACTATCATATCGAAGACAACAGAGCCACTTTGATTTTATGGTAAAATCATAACAGCAAGAACGAACCTATCCAGGATCATCCGTCACTGTAAAACCTTTTTGAGGTTATGCATATAACGATATTTCGAGGTAACCTGGCAACAAGTAATACAAACTCGTTAGCTTCTTAACTAGGTCAGCTTGGGATTAGTCTAGGGTACGACGTACAGCCAAAGGGTTACACGACCGATTTTATCTGCAGCTGCAGGCTGCAACTGCACCACTCTTATGCATCATCGCGTACGAGCATATATGCTAAGCAATACGTATAGCTCTATACCATCGTAAAGTATCTTCTTGTTATTGGAGAGACCGCAGAAAATACGAAGAATCTAGCTTCGTGTGGCTTCACCATTAACCCACTTGCTCGTTTAACATATTCCTTTACTCCGGACGGCCACTAGAGTTACACCGGGTGTTAACCTAACCTAACCTAACCTCTTCAGATTATATATACATATATATTATATATATCTACGTAGCAGCATCAATATTCAAATCTGTCATACATATCACGTCGTATGTACATCCAATGTTAACTATTAGCCAACAGACTGGAATTATCTGACTGTTTCAATTCGTTCAGAATCCTCACGGCTCTGTGGAATTACGATACTGCCTTGAGAAGCAGTCAGAGTCCAGTAGCGATTTTTTGGATTAATGCTTTCTAAGGAAGTATCTTTTCTACGGTTGCGAATCTCGTCATAATTAGATCCGATTATTCCGACACGATTCAGTACGTAAAGTTCGTTTATTTTAAAAATCCAAGTATCTCTGACTGACTAATCGCACAGTTAAATCGAGTTTAAATAATGGAACCGTCTTCGAGGTATCGAGCGTCAGGTCGATTGGTCATTCATTCCTTTGGTTTTCTAACCGATCGCTGAATCGTATGATCGTTTTGTTATCGTTCGATGCCCTCTGTCGATCTGTTGGTTTTTCATGATAGGTAGAACAACGATCTTTACCGATCAGGTGTATAGTTAACGATATAATTAATCTTTTTGCGATGACTGACCGTCCGTGAAATTGCGACGATTCGGTATTGTCGATTCGGCAAGAATCGACGGTTGCTGTATGGGTACAATTAGGATTGCGGGCGGCGTGCAATGACCTCGAGATTTTATAATTAAAATATTAGTCGGGTAACGGACTTTTTTCTTCTTTTTTTAGTGCAAGTATATCGTTAGCGTTGATACCGATTTTTTCAAAATGAAAAATCGGCGAGCTCGCCAGAAGTAAATTTATTCGAATCGACTACATTTCTTCGGCGTACCGACAATGCTCGATATCGATCCTGAGAAATGTTCCAGTTAAATGAAACGGGACCTGCAATTTTCTTATTACGTTCGATGAGAGGTTAAGCGTAGCGGCAACCCCCTACGTAATTGCAATAATTATTCGTAAAACCGGTACCGTCGAAAAACCGTTCGTACGACGCTTTCGAGAGGTGCGCGCAGTATCGATTTTACCGTACAGCCTTGATCGAGAATCGATTACTTAAAAGTAAAGGCAATTACGGTTGGAATAATCGCACCTGGTATTTATGAGGTACGATTTATATTGTTTTCTTTTTTTGTCTGTGTGTGTAATCGATAGATACTTACATTACGCTCGAAAGCAAGATTAATCGAATGCATACGTTTTTGGTAAAATATAATATACAATCTTCTTTGTCTTACTTCGCGTTAAAACGTGTCGGATTGTCACATTCAATTCGAGTGAAATCAATACGGCGTGATTCGTGAAAAAGGAATTTCAAAGAGACACAAGAAACGTATAGCGGAACGGCGATCGGTATGAAGAAGACAAGAAAACGATTTTATTTATATAAGGAATGAAAATGAATGATGATCTTGAGGTTTCCTGAAAAACTTAACGAGTCTGCAGCGAAGTGACGTCATGGCAGCTATTATGGTTGAGCTGTGTAACGAAGGAATAAGAAACAGCCAATTTTCGAGGATTTCATTTGTCACGGAATAAATCGCGTTTTCGCACCGGCATCCCATCGGCTTCTTCACCAAACTGTACGGGGCCAAATCGTATGATCTGTCTCTCTCTCCTTCAGGCAGACAGGGCACGGTTCTTTCTTCTCTTTTAAATCTGAAACACCACCGCCACTTACCGACGTCCCAATTTCCCGTAATTCCGCAGCGTGCAAGCCGCATAAGTGTATCCCAGGATATCCGTGATGATTTATCAGTATCAATTAATATTATCTATCCTTCGTGTTTCGTGGAAAACAGGATTGCTCGGCGTGTACCGCGCCCACTTCCGTCGATCGACCAGCCGATTTTGAAGTACGGCGGCCATACGAATTGCCTTACGGGGAGAAAGTGTGTCGACGCTTAGACAAACCTTACAGTCAAAAACAAGGCTTAATCCGTAAAGTCCTTATCTTATCTTTATCTGACAATTCTTCAATGCGATATCACCTTCGGGTAATCCAAGAATCGGTAAACTTAACCACTGCGAAAAAAAAGAAGATTGAATTAAGTCACGTTACAGTTACAAAGTATCTTGAGGAAAGAATAGAACAGGAAACTGCGGTAGCAAGCTTGGCGGATGATTGATATTAGAATACAGATCGAGCCGCTGCTGCAGTGTCTAAGCATACAGTAAAATAGAGTAAATTCTCGGGACGATTTATCGAATGAATCTAGAGGAGATTTGCGGAATGAAAAAAATTCCCATTGCGATTACGTGTACAAAGAAAAAAAAAGGAAATACGTGACAAGTTTCTTTAAACGGTATAAATTTAATTCATCATTCAAACTGATTTCATGTAAATCTAATCCAGCTCTTAAAACGTCCTATACCAGTCCTCGTTTTGGCGCTGAGTGATCTTTTCTTTTTTGAATTGCAGAATTTTTCTGCATATGCTAAAACAGGCCTTATAAACACTGTGCAGATAAGGGATTAGATAGGCGAATATCCGCGCGAGGTTATGCGTGTACAAGGTACTGGATTCTCAGGGTGTATTTCCATGCATTAAATAAACATTTTGCGACGTCAAACGTGGAAGGCTACTGCGCATCCCGGTGTCTCGTGTTCATGACCATATTCAGGAACTCGTAAAGTATGCAACTGGGCAAGGTAGGTAAGTGCTTCGTTGCATAGCGACAGTGCTACTACTCAGAGACTCGTTAAATTACTATCGGGACCTCTCACCTCGTGGCTAACTAATCGCCGTTAACTATCGATAAGGGCGGCTGATTTTTTATTTCCTATACAATTCGCAAGCTGGCATCAGATTAGACTTCGTACAGCTCCGAGAATCCCATAAGAGCGTAATTCGCATAAAAGATACTGCGAGATGATTTTACCTAAAACAATAAAAAAAAGTTAATAAACAATTTTGAAAGAGGATCACCCAAGATTTGTTCGATCGGTATGTCCATCCTTGTCTTACGCAGGTATCTCCCCGTACGTCTATCTCTCTCGCACTCACGGCAGGTATACAAAGTTCGGAAAATTTCACAGACAGTACTGAAAATAAATTTTTTTCATAATATGCCAATACAAATTTTTCTAGATTTTTTACCGGTCGTCCAAGTGATGTAATGCACTGTATGCAAGGATCCGATATGCTTTAGTTAACTCGTCCGTTTATATGACGTCTAGGGTAGTATAGTTACAGAAGATAATTAGATATTCCTGGAAAGGAAAATTAATTCGTAATTGACGGCTGAAGTGGTAATAAGTGTAGTGTGGTTGTCGCTTGCATCTATCCATTAGCTGCTTCGTGACCGACAGCAAATGTAAAGATGAACGAGACTGGAGCATGGATTAAATTGATCAACGACCGAGGAAAAACTGGACTGTCTAGTGTGAGCTAGTCGGCATAACAGGGATGTCTCCTTCTTGTTTACAAGAATTTGCCACGTACAATCAAGGAGTGAGCCCGTGACGCGATCCATTTCAGTCATCTTGCTTGTTCTTTCGCGTCAGGTTGACATAATTGCCGCGCCTCTGATTTACCGATCTCGTCGTCCGCCACTTCACTAGGATGTCTTCAAGGCAGTAACGATTGCTCTTTCGTCCATTAGAATCCAGCAGGAATATTGATGTATTTGTAGAAAAAAATTTTGCAACAATTTCCCAAGCCAGATCGGACCTCCAGGATCTGAGATTCTTATCGTCGTTTAAATATTTACCCATTTTGTTTTTGTTCCTTTTTATTACCTCTCACTTGATGAATTCCTTACGATATAATAGGGTCGGAAGTGTACAGGGGACTTCGCAGTACATTAATTTCAACGATAATGGTACTACCTTGCGCGGATTGATCATTCCGCTTTTGTGAGGTTAATGCCGCTTAGCGAATTTCAATCGAATGTCTGAAATTTTTCTCTGGCAGTTAAACGATGTCACAGAACGTCCGACTAATTGACTAAATGAATGTTTTACATTCCTTTTGTACGTGGGATAAAGGTAACGTGCGTTTTCTTTCGCTCAAAAGAAACCGTCGCGGAATGAGGAAGAGATTTTGGGACACGGGTTGGCAGCCACGCGTAGTCACGCAGTCGCCCGTCAGTGGCGGGAACGACATCGACAGAAGCGGCGGGAATTATGAAAAAAACAAAGAAAATAAAATAGGATAGAAAGTAATAAGAAATCAGCATGTGAAAAACATCATTTTATTATCAAGATCCTTTTGTGCCCTAAGAAATTAACCGAACAATGGTAAATTACTGAAAATACATTATCTTCGTTCTATGAGCTCCTTTCTTTATTATCATTATTATCAGCGATCATCCTCGGGTAATAGTTTTCTCTCGTTCTCTAATGATCTTCACTGATTGGTCGCCCCCGGGCGAATTCTCAACCTATCCTAACCCTAATCGATAGAATCATCTTCATGATACCTAACCTGCCGATCAGAACTGAAAGCAGCGGTTCGACCCGATTTTATTCATTGCTATTAAATATTCAAACGTACCAGTCACCCTATGGACAGTCACCAATTACCTGTAGCCAGCAGGGCCCATATTGATAACTCGTTCTAAGAACTGACCCGAAATATTGAAGCTGACAGGTTTGCCGAGAATCAAGAAAAATGGCCGAGGCATTCAGACCATTAGGTACGTCTCATTCTAATCCATTATCACTGCTACGTAGAACGTTATCTGTCACTTACCTCCTCCTGTAATTAATATTCGATGATATAAATGAATAACTAATGCAGCTTGTCAGATATTTTTACACCTAGTTTGCGAGAACTCGGTCGTGGTTCGATCTTGTCCACAGCAGCTGGTTACCTGCACGGGACCGTTAATGCAGCCTCTTTACCGTTCCGTGCAAAGAACCGATCTCCATTATTCACTCCTGGCCAATTTACGATTTTATTCGTTAACCTTTTCCTCCCTGTCATTACGATCATTCCCCTTTTTACCATCTGCTTGCAATTCTTCACCTCGGCTACGTAACCGCCATTGAGGGTTTAATGGCTGCTGAGGTTATACTTAGGGCTGTAAGATCACTTGGAATCAATTATTATTACCTTTTTGACTTCCTGTCTTTCGATATATAAATAAAACTTGTGTCGTCTTTTTTATCAGTGCCCTTATACGCACTTCGGAATGCACTTTTCGTTGAGTATTCAACTGACGGCTTCTTCGTAGATATCTCTGATAAGGCCATTACGGCACAATAAAATATTATAGACTTCGTCGTGACGTCTCTGTAGAAATATACGAGCTATAAATTTTCGATGAGTTTAAACATTAGAACTTTTATTACGTCGTTATATGCCAGCAAGGCGCATAATGAACGATTAATGTCCTATCATCGCTTCTTGAGGATTGCAATTTACCAAAGTCCATTTCTAATATGAGATTTTTAGATACTTATATTTATATATGGGCGGTATATTCATCAATCTTTATGAACATTCTTGTTTATTGAAGTATTGACAGTTAAATTCATGTATTGTACATTAATCAGGTAATTGTTTAACTAACTATAAGCTTTAATTAATAAATAAAGCTACGGGTATCTGCCATCTTGTTTTATCAACGTTATCATAGCTGCCTTCTGGCTGGTTATTTATGGCTTTACTTTATAATTGCAGATGGCGTTTCTTTCTGCAACGAGGGTTTTTGTCTCGTACCATAAGAACATATTTCTGGTCGGTAAATTGAAGTTTGTACATTTATTTGGTAGTTTATTCGTTGATAGGTTGTGATCTTGTAAAATATTTTCTAAAACCATAGTCAACGAAGGTACTAGTTCCCAGAGAAAACAGGCTAATTTTTTTTTTCAAAATTTCAGTTATCTTACTGCAACAATGCAGTTTTCGGCTTTTACCAACAGATGCGATTCGGAGTATTGATCATCCTCTACGTCTACCAATCCCATGGTACCAGACTGCCGCGAAATCTCTCGTGAAATGCCGGCTTAACCCAATCTCTGAAGTACATATACGGCTTCCACCGGGTGCCCCATCTGTGGTATCTCTTATTCTATCTGATTAGATGAGGTACAGCATAAAATCAAAGTAGTTTGGGCGTTAAAGGTTATCACAGTTATACCACAAGTGATGTCCTACGTTTTTAAAATGTGGTAAGTAGTTATGTGTAAAGGAAGCAGAGTTTCTTAAGTAATTATCCATTTGTTTACAAACATGATTGACACATAACCTTACAACTAGGCATTAGAGTAGTGACCTTCAAGTTTTCTCTATTCATTTTCATTGTACAGATGTGGAGCCCATGCAATGGCACGATGGTCGACAGTACTGTCGGGGGTGTTCCTGGCCCTTTCGATGGTCCTGTCGCTTGGGAAGTTACTAATGCTGGCTGCAGGTAATGGTAACAACGGAGACCTCACCGAAGCAGATCAGTGGCTTGCAGAGATTGGACTGAAGCAATACCGTGCCCTTTTCAAAGAAAAAGGTACGTCTCTTAATATAAAAATTTTTCCATCTTAAAACGTAGCTTTAATACTCCCTGTACTTAGCTGCGCAATGGTTGGTTGGTGAAGAACAATCTGTACAAGGGGTATGCATTACCGTGCTCTACATAATCGTCTATTATCAAGTATGATATCTGAAATTGAAACAGCCCACAGGGCAGGTACTGGTCATTACCATAATCTTATGGTACAAAATTCTAATATAATTCTATACGGTTATTATACATTTCCATTTCCTGCCATTCTTGGTGTTCCATGCTCTATTAAGTGAATTAGAAAAAAAATGATAAAATCGCTAAACGAACCTTGAAACATTAAAATACAAGTATTTTTGTAATTCGTTCACGGTCCCTCCTTCTTCCTACGACACTGTCGGTTCTTATTTACTTACCTTTCACAATAATACCAATCAATCTCACCTGATAAAACGTAAAGCGTGACACACAAATCAATTGGCATCACGTGCATTCATGATGTAATCAGCCCACGAAAAAGATAAATTATAAAAAATCTGTCGCCCACAAACTAAAATCAATTTCTACGACAGGTTGATAATAGACTCTTTTTGATATCGCACATTATTATCACTGGCACAATTAAGCCATTATACTTCGTCGCAGCATTAAGATTCATTGTTTTGGCGTCTGTCCAATTCTCTCTCAGCGAGAAACACCGGATATTATCGACCGGCCGTAAAGTTATCGGACTTCCGGTACCCGTTAATTACCAGAACCCCGAGAATCCAAGAGAAAGAAAGTATCCCCAGCATATACTCCGCATATCTCTTAAGACCTTCTCATCTACGAAACAAAGAGCCATGTAACTACTTCACATGACTCTCTTAGAATCTCATTCTTCTAATCTTCCATTTCTTAGCAGCCACCTGCATCGTGCTTAGATACGGAACGCTTGCGCCCTTATATCAGAGACGAAACTTTCTTATTGGCTGAGCATGGAGTTCGACCTGCCGGTTGCGGCAATGTCACTGCGCGCTGTTAGCACCAGGAACGAAAAAGTGGGGAGAACATCCTAAGTATATAGAGAGCAATATAGGACCATTCAAAATATCTAGTACCAAACGTTGGAGACAATACACTACCAAAGCATCAAGTATCTCTGGACCACTGTACACGAATAGTACTCCAATCCAGAATATTGAACCATTGAAATGAGCCCAAACCTCCAGGATCATCTATGACAATCCTCGAATCTTCCGACCTAACGAGCATCGTGCGCATCCTTGATTAATATTTGAGATAAAGGAGTTCTCTCATGCGGTCCAATTACGCTAATTCGCCTCAGGCACTATCTAACCAGGACGTTGTATATCCATGACGGTGACCTTTCTTTTTTTTATCACGCTTCTTACTGAATGTATTCAAATTAGCTCACTCATCCATTTAACATATGTTCAACGTAGTCCGATGACACTGGCTGAAAGCACTGCTCTTATATCCTCCTTTATTTTTCTCCAGGCCATTTACTATTCCCAGTGGAAGATACAAAACCCGAATTCTGCTTCGTGTACATACATACAGCTCTAAGTAGATAACAGACGACGTCAACCAAGGTGTCCTGTGCTGGTTGATGTTGCAGAATAGATGGCAGTAGTAGTAGTGGTGGATATTGTATATCACAGTAATGTAAAGCACCTACCTATATCCGTCTAAGGGGGTTCACTCCCGATAGTGGTAGGAGACGTAGGTATTCTAGGGGTTGGTGTGTTGAGCACCAGTGGTGGGGACACTCGGGGTAGTCTAGCTCTGTAATCGTATTGTACGCAGTCGACTGGCGTGACTCCGCATAAGCGGACTGCAGTATCAAACGGGTGCTTGGCGAGAATCGCAGCTTACGCGGCAGTATGCTTACTGGCAAGGATCACCCTCGCGATAATCCTGAGCCCTTTCGCGCCGTTGAGAACTACGCGATGTTCCGGAGCAAGGACCTCTGACACACAGACCTCCCTTGGCCTCATGCTTAGTCAAAAACTCATTGCCGTAACCATAGACGCTAACGTAAATTCGATGACCCCCCTTTTGCTCACGGTTTAATTAACGTACGATCTCTGTCTGAGGCTAATGAGATAAAATCTCTTTGATCATCGTTTACTTTGTCAGATAACGGGTTTAATTGTTGTAACTGCTTTTTTGAGTAATTTTGAAATATCAAAATAACGTGCGGTTACGTCTATGAAAATTTTTCGGTACAGTAAGTCTTTCCTTAATGGTTTACGCCGATGATTATGATTATTATGGTGGATCGATAAGGGTTATCTGTAATATATAAAGATTTTTTAATCTCGTATCATCTTTGTTTACACGCACTCAGCCGCTTCTCGGTCGGAGCGTGTGGGAATGTCTGATTGTTGTACGTTTGAACGTACGAAAAGTCGTTCCCACGGGGCCAGAGGTCATAGGTCGTTTCGGAAAAAGGTTGGGGCGAATATCGACTGACGTCATAATTCCCACCCTCGAGTTTACCGGAACGTCGTCTCACCACCTAAAGCGAACCTTTCGTGCCTTCAAGCCATTAGACGTGTAGCGGCTTACTTTAGTTCGCGATATTCGAGGCTGCCGTCGCGACGGCCCGGCCGGCATACGTGGGGAAGCGTCCTGAGGTGCGAGAGCTTTGTGTGAGTTTACATTCACGCGACGTTGGGCATTTCTTTTGAGACGGCTTTATCGATTGGACGAATTACCTGTCGCGAGAAATAATTAAGTGCTCGCGATGATGGTCGCGGGAATGAAAATCATAAGAAACGTAAACGCAAGTATTTTTTATGGCGAAACAATTTTATTTTTTTCATTATTTTTTTTGATAAAGTGGTTTTACAATATTTTTTTTATTTATCGGATACAGCGAGATTTTGGCTTTCGGCTACACGCCTTATCAGTCGGTACATGAAAATCCGGCTATATGAAAAATCGTTATCGAAAGAGCTTTAACCAAAAACTGGTTTCTGATGGTGACTGATAAATGTTTTTTTTTTATTTCCCCCAAACCTATCAGTGAGCGGATATACAGTGTCTGGTATAAATCCCAGGGTGTAATATTACGAGGAAATTTATTTGACATTCTTCACCCAATAACGGGGGTTGTATAGGGTATTTTAGGGGTGGGGAAGAATTTTTATTTTACGACCTCGTAATTCTTCGATTTCGATTCGGTTCGTGAAATTCGTTAGACGCGAAAGCACAAGTTTATTTTATTCCTCTCGTACATTCCTTCGGGGAATCATTTCAATTGCCAGAGATTTATGATAGAGAGAGAGAAAGAAGGGGAGAGAGAGAGACAGAAAGTAGGACATTTGCCAGTGATTCCGGCTGTACTAAAAAAAAAACGACCTGTTTTTATCGAGTACCCTACTATAGCGCTTTTCATTTCATGTAAACGCCCGAGAGGGCTCATATATTTCTTTTTTCTCTGTCGATCAGCGACCAAAATACAAAAGCTTTATAATCCATAACTGTACAATAGATTGTAATTAATATTAATTCAGTTTATGATTGTCGGTAATATTTTATCCATTGTTGTCTCGAATTGATTATCAATATATCCCTGGGCACAAAGAAACGGTCGGGACGCCATTAATACTTCATGGATATCCGACACAATGCGTGCTGTTTGTTAATACGCATATATATGTGTATATATATAATGTATAGAAAATGGCGGAAAGGAAGGTTAATAAATTCCTGACGATTTAAAGAGTTAAAAAGAAAAATAATGTATGAGGGAAAAAGTATGAATGGAATCTCAAGGAGGATTACAGGCGCAATTTATTATACTCTGAAGGGCAGAGCGAGAGAGAGAGAGAGAGAGAGAGAGAGAAAGCTTAAAGCAGAGCTAAATAAAAAGCTCTACGTTGAGGGGAAACAATGTAACTTGATATTTTGGTAAACACGTGCGCGCTTGAATTTCGCATTGAAAATTTTTGGAAAACAAGTTTATCCATTTGTCTGACATTGCGAGGGTCATACGGTCGATACCTTATTGTACCAGAATAATTTGCTTTATCTCTTTCTATATATTTTTATACGACCTCTTGACCTATCTTAAAAATTCCTCGATGCGCGAATCCCATATCGTTAACCTCGGGTATCCATTTGAAGACTATTTTTACTTAACGAAGACCAAGAAAAACGAAGCATCGATTTTTATTATTAATGCAAAACGAGTTTATTATATTTTTTTAATACTTGTACATATTTTACAAATTTTTCGACTCGTTTATCCGTACTCCTATTGGTACATATAGATAAACGCAGCATCACTAACTTCCGGAAAGTATCTTTTCGAGTTTCATTACACAGCAGTGAGATTACATCTACGTTCTAATTTCAGTCGTAAATTTCACTGCACAGGCGTCCCGACGCGCAGCGTCGCGTATCCGCCAGCCATTGACGTGGAAAGAGTATCAGGAGCACTGCTCGTCGTACCGTAATGGACAAATACTTAAATACCTACAATAGAGAAAAAAAATTGACAGGAAAAAATCTAAAAAAAAGTAGTAGCAAACCGATAATTTCCAATCCCAGTCACTTGTGTCAATTTGATTTATTTTTTCAGAAATATCATCAAACTGTTTGAAAAGCAAAGAAATAATCTGCCAATACATATACATACATATATGAACCATACAAAAATAGATATACCCGTTTTGCGTGCAGAAAAAAAATGTCACGAACTCTCTCTCTCTCTCTCTTTTATATCTGGATCTCCACCACGATACCGATAATTGTAAAATGTTACGTAATCAAATGGAAGAGGATATTGCTGCTATGAGATGGAAATAACGACCATTGGACTTTACGAATTGGCATATATATGGTTGAAATATATATATGGAGAACGTGTGTGGAAGCGAGATAGAGAATGAAACAAGGGTTGATATACGTATTAGATCGGTGGCGGCCTACCAGCCGAAATTAATTTCGGTGCTTGGCCCGCTTTGCAAAGCCAGACAAAAGCGTACAAGGAAAATGTAGGATCAATATATGTATATATATATACTGCCTTCATAACCCACAGTACATACGTGCTTTCTCGTGCATAACCACGGACATGCATACGTACGTGCATATGTATCATATAGATAGATGAACGTGACATACATACGGTACCAAAGCAAGCAAGGATCGTTAGGTAGAAGGTGGGGGAGTTAAGGATATTCTTGGTGAAAAAGGTCGGGATGTCCGGTCAAGGTTGAAGAAAATCTTTTTCCTTATCTTTGGTTGTATTCTCTATTTTTTATCTTCTTTAAAATTTCACTCTGCGCGATAGCGTCGACCTGACTTTTGCCCACCGGTGAATTAGCTCCTTCGTTTAGCGTTGAGTTTATGAACTAATTTCACGTTTAAAATGACGGACTCTTGACCTTGTTTCGTTGAAATGTCTATTAACTTGCTCCACGCCTTTATAATGTACTTTATTATTGCGATTAGCCGGGCTTTTTTATTTGCGAGGTCTGATAGGTTTTTTAACGTTTTTTGTGACGAAGGATTTTGGGGTTATATTTAGAATGTCCCGCGTTTTGGAGCTTATTGACTTGTCTGATGTTTGTTTATTGTCATTGGATGGGTGACAGGTGACAGAGTATTGACAGGTATTGTCATTTGGTACTACTGAGGTCAATGAAGCTGTCAGGTATGCAGAAATACCTGTAATGGAGGTGAGGCGACTAGGTAAACTGTAGAAAATGAAGGGTTTGACTTTAGGGGGGAATTTATAAAGCTATATGAATCTTATAGGCTTTTATGGTATAATAAGTTTACCTTGTTTATATATTAGAGTTTATAGTTGATTTTGTGAATTTTCTTAATTATTTAAATTTTCCGTGGGCCGTAACGATTATTACTACGAAATCGATGCGTCCTTCGCGTGCACAAATTCAAGCAGCAGGTTTGCCTGGAATCGCGTTTTCATCTCGCGTGTCCACGCGAACTTCTAGACTCTCCAGTAGCTCTAAAGGACCTGGTTGAATTACGTCCTGTACGATACAATAGGTTTCACTGACCTTGCGCACGGTATAAAAGATTTTTTTTTATTTATTGACTGCTATAGAGAAACGCGATTTTGGTGTCGTACGAGAAATGATAATGACCATGACGAATACTCGCGTGAAATAGAAGCAGAAGAAAGAACGCCTAATCTCGGTATAAAGATCCGTTTAAATTATGCCTGATAAAAATCCAAACACTCGAGATGGCCATCGTGATAAGGATTTCTTTGCCGATGAGATTTCATCCATCGGTATGTCCTTGCGACCTAGTGGCAGCGCTTCTTCCGGTGAGTCTTCAGCATCGATTTGGATGACTACCAATTTTACTCCACATATACTATACATATATATTGTTTTCAGTGAGCTTGATTGATTGCCCCTGTGTCAAGGGTCAAATTGTTCGAATAGAGCAATTAAAGTTTTTTTTTTTTTTTTTTTCGGGTAACAGATCACTGATTATCGAATATACCTGTTTTGTGTTTTAGGCATCTCGAGTCTTGCGAGCTGCGGCGAAGTCGAAGCGCTACCAGAATTACCACAGCATGACGAGGAGCGTCTTCAACGCGCGGCGCGACTGCTGCAGCAACGACTGGTCCTGCGTCAGTGGTTAGCGGATCATGGCCTTCACAATCACTATCAAAAGTATGGATCAATAGAGAGCATTGTATATTATAGGTTTAAAGAGCCATTTTTTAAATTTGCTGACCTCCAAATCACAAAAACACTTTGACAATGTCCTTGTTATTCAAGTAATTAATCTGTGCAGGTTAATGCAGATGGAAGTGGTATCCTTGGAAGACGTTTACTGGGTAGAGGATCATGCAGCACGTGCAGCACTTGGCAAAGATCTTCCACGATGGATCCAAGCACGACAGACGTTACCAACATCCAAAGAGGATTTGGCGACCCTCAAAGCTGATCTCTGGAGTTCAGTTGTTAAGAACAGTCAACATCAAGACGCATGGACCTGGGGTAATTTTTTGAATTAGTATCGTAGTTGTCTGCTATGGGTTTGACAATTTTTTATTTATTTTTTTTTAAGGTGGAATGCTGGTTGTATCTGTATCGGTAGCAGGGTTAGTCACCCTTGCTGCTATGACGCAACCAGCACTGGCTCCTGAAGCTAAACACTCTCTGCTACAGTACGTCACTGGGAAGTATTTACTACCAAGTAATTGCCGGGTCCATTTCGAATGGGAGGAACCACAGCTAGTTGGAGAAACGATGACCTTTACTGTTAAAGTAATTAAGCAGAATCTTTTAATTGGATTATGACTATCTTTCTTCATTTGTATAGATAAAATATTCATACGGTTCTCTTGTACGTTCAGTTCTATCAACGTAATGGGCAGCCCTATCCAATTTGTGATAAAGACAATCTGATCGTGGAAGTGACAGAGGGTACCAGAAGGGTAGCTACCCTTATAGAATTAGGAGGGACTGATCCCAGGGCTGCGAATACCGCTGTGGTCAAATTTACGGTTAGACACGCTGGACAATATAGGATCGCTGTGCTTATTGGCTCGTGTCACGTTCATGGAAGTCCTTTCCTCAAGAATTTTCTTCCAGGTAAAGGAGTTGGGATATTTAATTAATATTATCAATTCTGTATTATTAATTGTTGCTTTTATACAGGACCTCCGGATCCTAATAAGACGGTTTTTGTACGACAAAGCTCGACGGTTGTGTGCACAGCTGGTATTGCTCATTCCTTGGCCATTGAACCACGTGATGAATATGATAATCTTTGCGTTTTTGGTCCTAGAGATAAACCTACGGACGGATACAGCGTGAATATTACTCAGGCAAGTATTAATAATTTAATATTAATCGATAGGAAGTAGATAAATATTTTTATCAAGTACTAATTAAATATTGGATCGATGATGTAATTCTTATATACACAGATTGGTAGCTTAGCAGAAGAAGGATCAGCGGTAGCTTGCAGTATTCAGCTAGAGTACGATTCTCCAAATCAAAGGATTCGCTTAAAAGTCAGTTTCCCTAAGGGTGGCTGTTATCATGCTACGGTCAGCTTGTCAGGGTTGCAATTGCACAACGGAGACTTTGATATCATTGTTCTTGAGAGTACGTAGAACATAAATTAGTCTCATGAAGGCATAATTATTGTCTTCGTTACTTATTTGTTTGAAAATACAGGTGCTGTTGCTCGAATGGTCCACAATAATGTAGCTTCTAAGGATCCCGACATTTGCTACGCGGCAAAACTCCTGGGGATGCAGGGTGAACGTTTCTCTAAACCAAAAAAAGTTTTTTGCTTTATTTCACCCAAGCAACTGACCATCAAGGAGTACCTGCTCAGATTTATACCTAAGCGCCTCGTCACTTTCAGGTTATGTCCGTCGACCAAGGTAAATTTGACTATGGTGTGTAAAGATCTTTTTTATTTATTTTGTTCAGTAATCAAACAAGCATTTTTCTTTAATGGACTACGACTGAGATAATTTTATCCGAATTTTTCACGTCTTGGAGAAACAATGTATTCGTTTTCAGTTCCATTTTGAAAGCTCAAATAATCAACACGACGGCTACGATTCGTTTTCGATAGACGATGGTTGTCAGCCGCCTGTCGAATTGATATCTCATTATCGGGATGTAATTGCTGCGACATTTACGCTTTTTCTTCTGAAGAACATCGGCGGCAGTGAGACCTTTGCTGATAAGCAGGACTTCTTTTATCACGAAGTACGAAAGCACCATCAGAAACACTATCACGAGAAACTCTCTATGAAAGTACAACGAGATAAGCTCCTGGAGTCGGTGGGTTTTCCTTTCTATATAAATAAATAGAAATCAATTGAATTGAATCTTTTGATAATAATGATTACAGTCTATGAAAGCCACAAAAGGATTTTCAGTGAGCGAGTGGTGTCGGAATTTCGAAATAACTTTTCAAGGTGAACAAGGTAAGAATTTGACTAACGGAGGGTCCTCTTTACTCGGTACATTTTCTTTATAAATTATTTGGCATTGTTTATAGGCGTGGATTGGGGTGGTGTAAGGCGCGAATGGTTCGAATTAATTTGCGCAACACTATTCGATTCTGGCAATGGACTATTTGCCAGTTTTGGAGAATCCCAGCAAGCTCTGGTACATCCAAACAGCAAACGACCAGCGCATTTGAAATTGAAACACTTTGAATTTGCTGGTCGCATAGTAGGAAAATGTCTATACGAATCTGCACTAGGTGGTTCCTATAGACAGCTAGTTCGGGCCAGGTTCACCAGAAGCTTTCTAGCTCAAATAATAGGACTGAGAGTTCACTACAAGGTAAGATAATTCTTTGAAATATTATTTACTAATAAGTACTCCGAACAAGATATCCTAATTCGCATAACTCTAGTATTTCGAGCAAGATGATCCTGATCTCTACCTAAGCAAGGTGAAATACATTCTGGAGAATGATGTCGAAGAGATGGAACTTTACTTTGTGGAAGAGGAGTACGATAAGGATGGGCAACTACTGAAGGTATCTGTAATAATTTTTTTATAAGATTTAAATCATTATAAAGTTATCTGCTATCTTATATAACTCTGCTTCCGTTCTGTCAGGTGGCAGAATTAATTCCAGGTGGTAGTAAAGTACGCGTCACGAACGACACAAAGCTTCGATACCTGGATGCTCTGGCTCAGCACAGACTCGCCAGTTCAATTCGCAATGAAGTCGATCATTTCCTACGAGGACTCAACGAACTCATTCCGGACAATCTCCTGGGGATCTTCGACGAGAACGAACTGGAGTTACTACTCTGCGGCACTGGAGAATACAGCGTGGCCGATCTGCGCGCTCATCACATAGCTAATGGCAGCTCCGCGGAATTCCTTCGTGTACTCGACTGGTTCTGGACAGCTGTGAGTAACTTCACACAAGAGGAAATGGCACGACTTCTCCAATTTACAACTGGCTGCTCCCAACTTCCGCCTGGTGGATTTCAACAGCTTAGTCCAAGATTTCAAATCACGGCTGCTCCAACCTTTGCCAATTTACCAACGGCTCATACCTGGTGAGTGTTTTGTCTTGGAAATTTATACTCATATCTCTATAGGACATTATTACATTATTATCTCTATTCTTTTAGCTTCAATCAACTTTGCCTACCCGATTACGAATGCTATGATCATTTCGAGCGAGCTCTGCTCCTTGCGATCAGCGAAGGCACTGAGGGTTTTGGTATGATCTAACGTGGAGCAAGATTATTCCAGGATTAACCTCTAGTCCAATCTAGTTCGATCAGTATCAATACGTTCTTTAAGTACTTAGTTTCGTTTTAGCACTGATCCAAGTCGCGTTGTACCATTTTCAAAATACGGTTTAGGGAAGGGTACTTCAGATATTGATGATCTTTAAAACGACGGACGATAAAAAATCTCACTTCTATTTCCAATCAATCAAATTACGTTAGATAAAAGAAAAGAAGGTCGAAGGTCAAAAGAATCCACGAAGCACAACTTTTCGAGGAAATCCTTTATTATCAAGATAAGACACCAAAACATTTTTAATACTCGACGGAAGCTGCACTGAATAAGAAAAGAAAAAAAGGAATCGCACGCAACACGAGATTACGGATAATTGCGATTCTTGCGTATTTAAGTAAAAAGTGTTGAGTTTGTATTATAATTGTTATTATTCTATTTCTTTCTATTAACGACTGACAAATCCTGTTTAATACTATTCTTACTTTTATTCGTATTTACACTTCAGTATTATCGATAATCCTCGTTTGTATTACTACAAACGGACACGTGTATTCCTAACGTAACTATCAGTATATCACAATGAACGATTTAGCAATCCAATTACATGAATGTTTACCGTTTCCATATTTTTTACGTTGTCATTGCTCGCGATTTCTCAATCAATACTGCGCAATCGGGGTGAAAGGTTGAAATAAAAATTCACGTAACATGTCTTCGCGTCTATACGAGAAGAAGAAAAATTATGTAAAGTGGTTGTTAATTAGTATGTACGTCCGTACCGAATGCAGAGCATGATACATAATTTACATAATTATACGAGGACTCATTACCTAGAACATTTATTACTTTTTGAACAAGATTATAATACAAAGACAAGAAAAGGAAACGAGAAGCTGCACGAATTACTGGAATCAAGACACGTTAATCGTTCTTAACAAAGTATTTGTCTTTTTACTTTTTGCGTGAACATTCAAAGAACGTGCGATAATTTCGTGCAATTATTTATTGGCAATATCGACTTTAAATCTCCATCCCCCCTTCTATTTCTCGCCTAATTTTTAAATTTCTATTTTCGTCTTTACTCTCTTGTTCTCCACTTCCAATTTTTTCTTTGTTAATCGTTTCCAACATTTTCCGGTTCTTATTATCCGGATTCTCATGTATTTTCAGAATAAGCTTTATTCGCAAGGCGGGGTCGCTTTCATGAGAAGTGAAAATTATAAAGGAATCCTTGTTGTACTTAAAAAAACAATGACGACGAATGTGATCGGACACGTTGTATTTGTGTCGGTTGTATGTGGCTGCTTTTATTATTGAGCCAACGTAACGTTGTTTTGAAGAAAAAAATATATACTACCGGAAGTTGCATGGTTACGAGTATACGATTGGGGATTTATTAATTAGAGGAGGAAGAGGTATTTAATGATTGTGAACATTAGGTGAATTTTAGAGCACTGTGCTAATACGAAATTTGAGCATTACGGAATGGCAGCTAACGGTAGTTTTTTTTTTCAAAATTGTTACGGTACCACGGAGAAACAATATTGTAAAAATATAGATTAATAAAAGAATTACCAACTTACTCCTTGTGTAAATTTATTTATAAACCGTATATTTATACCGAGTCTTTTGTTCGGTTTTTCTTGTCTACATTGTATGAAATTTATCGAGTAAAAAATAATAATTTTGTTATCACAGTATCCACAATTGTCCATTAATATACGTATTATAAAAAAGAAAATAAAAAAGGGATCGAATATACCTTTAAGAATGTCTATGATTGAATGAATAAACTTGATGATTTTATACGATAAAAATTTCGTATTCCCCGATCTACACGTTCCTCGCTCCAGTCAATATTCTTCACTCTCAATGTACATTCCCTCAAAACTTTGGAACTTCTTCGTGTATCCACGTTCATCGCGCCGTTCAAAAATTCAGTGACTTACAGAGCAGCCACGTCGTAGTGCTTATCAAAATGATCTGTTTACAGAAAAAATTAATTTCTATAGTACATTCCATAGTGAAACACCTTGAACGAACTTGTTTCATATTTCTTATACTGTACCTAAGAGGTCAATTGACTTCCGGTACTTGAAAGAAAGGACAGGGTGCGCAAAATGGCGCGAGGCGCGCGTACGACACTTCCGGCTATTTGAAGAACACGAGTGCTCCAGCCACTTTCCTGAGACTGTCTGGCGATACGTTCCCTGAGCTCGCACAATTCCATCCTAAAAAAAGAAATAAATTCTAAAAAGAAAGTCCACTAGAAGGCAAACTGCATTTAGAATCATTCTAAATACATTTGAGAAGTGTACGCAGATTCTAAACGTCTAAGGGCAGCTTCCCGGTCGCAAAGTTGACTCTCTAAATTGGCAGCACCAAAACTCAAAGCTCTACCAGCTTCCTCACTGGTCCACAAACGTTGCTCCAATTTGAGTCTCTCCTCTTCCTTGGCCGCCAATTCTCTAAACGATTAACCATTTCAGAAATTCAGCATCTCCATGTCATTTAGACTCTGTCATACTTCGAGTATCTGTGAATCTGTTCCTGAGCTGTTTCCACCATTGCGACTTGTCCTGATAGTTTCGTTTCCAATTCCTCCAGAGCACTCTCGGCCTTCTCCGTCCTGGTGTTATGAGCGGCAGCTAAGGATTCGCTAGCTGTTACCTGGAATATACGAATTTCAGTTTCACATTAATTATCCATAATCCAAAAGTCAAGGTCACGCAAGATGCAAAACTACACGACTGCCGAATCCAAATGTCTGATAAGAACTTGACAGCTCCACACGCTCTCTGAAGAATAATACTTTAATAAGGCATTCTGTATTGATCCCTCTTCCTGGAAGGGACCTAAGGTTCGTTATGCAACATTGAGTCACGTCGGTAATATAACCAAGTGACTCATCCCTTTGGACTAGGTACTCTTCAGGACGCTGAACCGCCCAGTACATTCTTAATGGAGACTAAACAATGTGTAACACTTAATCATTCTATTGATAATGACAATGTCTTTCTCTAGTGACAATCCGTATCACTCCTGAAATTTTAGCACGAATCGATAACACAGACAAGGATATAAAAGGACATTGATTATTCCCTCTGAGGAATTTATACGAGCGTCAGGAATGAGTCATGGATTTATAGTCGCTCTTTTTTTTTTGACGTAGAAAGAAACTTCATCCCCTCGGAGGTCAGACCTTGTCGCCGCAGAGTTGAACTCTGAGTCATAGAACGAGGTCAATTTTATCAAGGCAAAGAAACTTATTAAGCCCAGCCATCGTCGAGCTTTCTCGTGGAACATCAATCGGGTTTGACTGCTCAGTAATTTTGGTGATATTACCAAGAAAATTTCTGTCAGTCCAATAAAGGGTATTTCACGCGGAACTAATGGAGTACCTTGTCTAACAGTATTTTCTTATCATCGCGCAATTTCAATAGTTTCTCCCTGTCTCGCGTCATTTGAGCATCCAGTGACTGTAGCTGACTCTGCGTGGACATGAGCTCGTTGCGCAAATTCTCAGCAGTTACCGTACGCTGCTCTGACAACTCTCGTAGTTCCTTAGCATCGTTCTCCACCTTCTCCTTTTCCTATTTGCAAGAAACAATCAAAGAAATCGCATTAGATTCGATAGCAGCGATCATAAGGAATATTAGTTTCTTACTGTTTTCAGGGTATCCCGTTCTTTCGAGACATCATCAAGTTGAACCTTGACCCTGTGTACCTCGGCATTGAGTTTACCAACTCTGCTGTTCTCTGTCTCTAACAATCTTCGCAGCACCACGATCTGTATGTGAAGATGATCCACCTGCTGTCCTAACTGCTTGATCGTCTCCTGGAGCTGACCGATCTCCTCGCGTCTACGTCGCCATGCATTTACCACCAGAATATGGCAGACGAGACCTCCTGCTTTACTGATACTTTCATCCTGATCAACGATATTGTTCTCCAATGTCCAAATTCCAGTAGCAGAATTCGCACCTTCCCCCAGGAATTCTGTGGCTCTTTCCTCGACGTCTTCTAGACGAGCTACGCTGGAGCTGCTGTCCGACCTTATGATCAAATTAATGAGGAATATTATCGTAGAGTTTATGTCTATCAAAGAAACTTTACTCCGTCGGTGAGTTAGTGCCGATCGATTGATTGGAGTACCTGGAGTAGCAGTCAAACCCGATTATTTACCTTAGATCACCAATCTCAGGATCGACCGGAGATAGATCAATCATCGAGAGACTCTTCTTACAGCGCGATGATACCGGAATACGAAATGTCGGAGTGCATTCCCCACCCTCTAGGCAACTCCTGGTGCTCTTGGTTTTCCCGTGACTTGCCGTGATGGTTGCGGGCTGCTTGAAGGGGCTCTTTGCCGCTCGGTTGTAAGGACGTCTTTGACATCTTATCGGCACCTGGGAATACTGTAATTTACGTTGGCCCCATTGAATCAGGTTATGCTCGGTGGTACGAGACAAGGTCTGATCCTGGCTCTTCGCCAGGGAACGAGGAGTTGTATTACTCTTGGGTACTACAGTTGTTTGTGGCATTTCTTTACGTTTGCCAGTGGAATTGATACTGAATGTTTGTTGTGAACTTCGTCATGGAGACGACGAGATCATCAGGAAGACAAAGGACGAACGCTTTTAGTAAATGTCTGTTGTGAGGCAATAAATTCATATAAATTGTTAAAAGATTTAAGAGGATACGAAATCTAATTAATTTTCAAATAACATTAGCAGCACTAAATTTCTTTTTAACTCAAAATGTGACAGACAGAGCAACCCTTATGAAATTATAATTCTAAATATCCATAACGTACATTTTATGGTTGTTATAATCTAAAGAGTCTAAATATCTATACAAACGCCGTTTTAAATATTGCTAAAAATGACAAAAGTACATCAACAATTGTAAAATGACAGTTTTTTAAATATCAATTGTCATACTTCCGCTTGACAAGCCTTAATGTGTTGAATGAATAAAAGAATAAGTAATTGGAAAAGTGAATTTACAGAAAGGGACCTTGGAGTGACGACCGCCGTCGGATTTGACGCCTGACGTCCCCTCTCCGATAACATCCGAAATCCTGGGTCCCCCGCGTCCATAAAGTCCTAGACAAGTCAGAGCGCGGAATGCGTTGAAAACAAGATCGTCAATGTCGAAATAGACGAACTTTCTATTCTAGCACATGAGTCCTTAGAGTTTCGCTGAGGTATCCACGATCGAGGGCCCCTGGTGGCCCCAGGATGCCATGGCGACGTATGACTTTGACGTCCCTGGAGGCGGGCAGCCACATGACCCTCGGTTAACCAATGAGTGCACAGACCTGTTACGCTTCCCCGAAAAATGTTGTGGTCATCCTCATAGGCTATGCTTTCCATCGAAGTTGAACGAGAGTTAAAATACATTGATTGTATATCTATAGATTGTTAACGTATAGGTATACGACACACGTAGTTCACCTCTCAACTCGAATCCGGTGGGAAACATACGCATAGACGTAGTACGGATGTATGTACTACGTCTATGGTCATCCTTGCCAAAAATAATTTCACGCTCGTTTCGAGAGAGCACGGGGGGTTACCCTGAGGTTCAGCAAGTTGCATGGAGCATCCGAGAGAGCGGATCAGGCGCTGGCATTAGCACTGCCCGTCTACGAGGACAACGGCGTACATATCGCCTGCCTGAAGTGTAGCAGTAGCAAGTTACGGAGCGTGCGTGCTTGATCTGCTCGTGGTACCTCGACGAGTTCCGGAGTTCGTCGATTAGCGAAACGAGCTGGCTATGTTGTGAAAAGCAGTGAACAGTGACTTTCCTCGGAGGAGTCCGGTGCGTGCCTTATATCCTGCTGTTACGAAGAAGGTGGGGACAACATAAGGATCCTGCCTGCGGACGTAATCCTGAAGACATACGCCAGACGACGAGCTACAGGAAAAAGTATTTTTTGAGAGGCTGTGGGCTCCACTATGAGCTTAAGGCTGCCTTCTCAGGTCTGTCGGATTGATCGAACTAGTTGGAAAATTGAATAATCATATATCTCTTTGGTATTAGAGGATTGTTTTGGATTATGACGGGTCATCTTCTTGAGTTTTCTGACTGGTACGACAGACCTGGGAAGACAGGTTTAAGCTGGCGAGTCCCTCGCATTGTCCTACGATAGTTTAATTATAGCCGGACGGGGCCGGACAGCCTAGGCTCTCCCAAAATAATGATTGGATCAGCCGTGCCCGCTTTGCGCCCCTCTAACGGGATCCCCAGGGATATTGCTGGGAGTTTGTTCCTCGTGGTTGCTTATGAACACTTGTCCCTTGAGTCTTACCCTGGACTGTAACGGAAATTGTAACTTTCTAACCTATACGGGGTTTTTGAATGTTCACGGGATTTTCGTTATAAGTTTTCAATGCTCTGTAAGTCAATGATCTGCGGTTTGGTGCATTTTTGTCTGGTCATTGTCGCGAACGTTGGAGCACTATATTTTATGACGGTTTTTGTTGTCCCTTCTTTTTTGAGGTGGGAGCAATAGAAATATCATTTTTCTTAGATCAGTTGAATCGTGATTCTGCAAAATTGTTGCGAGTGGAGTTTGTGTAATGAGTGATTGGGTTTTTAGATGAAAATAATTTGCATCAAGCAGTAGGAGGTATGGACCAGTATCATGGTATGCAGGATGGGAATATAAACATAAGTGATGTCAGTGAGTATCGTTTTTTTTTAGGATTCAGTAATATGTAAGCTAGAGTAGAACATGCTAACATTACTTCCTTCAAAGTTGAAGTTATCCAGACAACGGATCCTGGATTTGTGGAGTGTAACGGTGGTGAAACTGTGGGAATGATATCGGGAGGAGGTGTAGAGGTTGTAAAGCCAGCCAGAGGTGCTGACATTGGAAAAGGTGGAAGTCGGTCTCAGCCTTATGTAGAAATTGTTCAACAGCCAGCCAGTAAGGCACTTCGTTTTCGATATGAATGTGAGGGCCGATCTGCAGGCAGTATACCAGGTGTTAACAGTACACCTGAAAACAAGACTTTTCCTAGTATACGAGTGAGTAGTTTCCAATAGTCTTAATCCTTTGACATAAAGTACCATTGTAACTAAGTGTATTTAAAACAGGTAGTAGGTTACAAGGGTCGAGCTATTGCAGTGGTTTCGTGCGTGACCAAAGATGTTCCGTACAGACCACATCCTCACAATCTTGTTGGGAAGGATGTCTGCAAACGTGGAGTATGCACTGTAGAAATAGCATCGGAAAACATGACTGTCACATTTGCCAACCTTGGCATTCAGTGTGTCAAGAAAAAGGACATCGAAGAAGCTCTCAGAGTTAGAGAAGAGATTCGTGTGGATCCCTTCCGAAGTATGTTCATTCAAAGAGTCATTTAATATTATCTTACGAACCACATAACTAAACTTACATAAACCCTACCATTTCAGCGGGCTTTGACCATAAGAGACAACCTACAAGCATTGATTTGAATGCCGTCAGGTTGTGTTTTCAAGTGTTCCTCGAGGGAGCAGAAAAAGGGAAGTTCAACGTCCCCTTGCCTCCAGTCGTCTCCGATCCGATATATGATAAAAGTAAGATTACTTGCATATTCCAACTAATATTCGAATACACCTTAACCATAAGTATACTTCTTACACATTAAACTGTTACAGAGGCAATGTCAGACCTGGTTATCTGTAAGCTCAGTACATGCAGTGCATCGGTTGCGGGAGGTACTGAGATGATGCTCTTCTGTGAAAAAGTCGCAAAGGAGGACATCCAAGTACGATTCTTTGAGGAACGAGATGGTCAGCTAGTCTGGGAAGGATTTGGAGACTTTCAACCAACCCATGTCCACAAGCAGGTAAGCAAATTCACGGATGTAATCTTTATTTAAAAAATTCCGAAGAAAGTGCCGCAGTAACTGAGACCGCTCCCTAGCTAAAGAGTTCTTTACCACTTCCTTATCGTTGCGTTGTTATTAGCAATGTCTATGAATAAAGCGAGTAATCTTCCTGTGAGAAAACAGTTACGTCTTTTCTGTATTTGTAGCTGGATATAAAAAAAGCATTTGTCGGTCCCATGAAGGTCATTAATCGTCTTAACGGTTAATTTTCCTTTGACCAGGTTGGGATCGCCTTCAGGACACCAAGCTACCGAATGCAGCAAGTGGATCAGCCGGTGCAGGTATTCATCCAGCTGAAGAGGCCATCGGACGGTTCCACAAGTGATCCTCTACCCTTTCAACTGCTGCCGTTAGGTTCAGGTAGGCCCGCCTTCTGGTCCCTGCGCAAAGCCTTTGCCAGGAAGAAGGCCGACTACAACACTTTCGGAAAAATCCTCGCGACAGAGGCAGCACTGCTGTCCAACTCGACGCCAAAGCTCTCGCGCAGTATCGACGAATTTAATAACAATGATCTCGAATTAAAACGTTCGCATCACAAGATATCCGCGTTGCGCGCCTTGAATGATCTTTACCACGTAAAAAATGGCTTAGACTCACGTAACGGTAATGATAACGAATCCAAAATGGATTCTACGAACACAAATAACTATCCTAGGAAGGATACGGTAGATTTTGAAAATAATGAAATCACTGTAGTGGCAGAGAAGAAAGCTAACGAACAGCCTACTGAATTTTTTGATATAAAAAGCAATGTCGATTTAGGTAATCCTGGTACTGTTAATGATAACGAGCAAAATAATGATAACACGATTAAAGTTAATATCAATGAAAGTGCCGTAGTTCCAGATTCCACAGATGTATCAAAAGGTAGATCCGATTGGTTCGATTACTCAGAGGTTGGCAAGTGGGTGCAAAGGGGACAGGATTGTCTGAAAGATAAGGATGACGACGATGGTAAAAATGATCCAGAGGATAGTAGCAAGTCTCTTAACGAATTGCTAAATCAAGTTGCTGAGATCGATCAGATCTATGCCGATACTCATACTAAATTATTGCAAGCTGCCCTGGAGCAAAATTTAACCGAACGTGAAATGGAAGTAGACGTCTACGACAATCAGACGTACACGAGTCTTCAAATGGCTATGAAGAATCCTGTAGAACTCTTTGATATGCAAGACGACAGGAAGTACGAGGATGTTGTGATACCCAACCAAGAACCTATGATAACGATATCACCACCTCCACCGCCACCTCCCTCAGCCACCAAACGAGACGTTACCAGAGAGTTTGAGGAGAGACTTCCACCACTACCTCCTAAACGGATTCGCAAGATGCCTTCAATGCCAGTTTTACCACGTCCGACTTCCTCGCAGACGCTTAACGAATCCTCGATAGAGGCTCCTCATAAGAATCTACCATCACTTCCTGGCACGTTACCCAAGCAATCGAAGCAGAGTCTCTTCTCAAAATTATTTGCCAAGAAAACTAAAAAGGACAGAGACTCAATGTCCGATGCTACCAGAGAGAGCAGCAGGTCTCTTAACGTGACAGCTAGTTTAAGTTCCTTGACCAAGGCCAGTGCTCAGGATCTGTCTCAGGCAACGTCTCAGCAATTACCTAGACCCAGTATGGCTAGTGTTACCAGCGTTAAATCCTTGCGACTCGATGGCGATGAAACTCCGCCCTATGGCGTCGAACTTACTGAAGCTGAACACTATGCACTTTATACTGCAATGGCGCCACATGCTACAGCCTCTGAGTTCGACGAGATGTCCTTTTATTACAGTCCTGTGGAAGGCGGCAAGATCCTTACCGACGGGAAGGAGACATAAGTCCTTATTATTTATCCTTATCTTGTTTGAGTGCATATACTGCCACGTAGCGTTGATGTATTTTCAAAAAATAGGCATTAGGATACCATGAAACGCGGCTGGCATCTGTAGAAATGTCTAGTCTTGCCTCTTGTTGCGCAAAATATTTCTTGACGTGGACATTTGTCTTACTGTCCTTCGAATGACAGCGTATTGAGAAAAAGAAAGTTCCCTGACCGTCTCAGGGAATGTTTGACTAAGTATCGTTTTCTTTTTTTTTGAAAACGATTGAGCTTGGTTTGTTTTTATTGTTGATATTCTTTTTTATTGGATTTGATCTAATTCGATTAGTGGATTTAGCCGAGACAGACCCGTTAATTGTCGTGTTAACGCTTTTTTGTCTCCGGAAGGAGTGAAAAAATTCTAGTCATACATTTTGCTCTGTCTGGTCCTTGTAGGAGTCGTTCACCTCGTAGACGATCAATTTAATTCGTTCGATTTCCCTTCTAGTCAAGACATCCTAATGTTACATTCATTATGTTTTATCGTTGTATTCCTAATTTCTAACGCGTTGTTAAGTTTCGTACGTTTAACTGGTGTTTACCAAATTTCAGTATCGCCTGGTGCTATGTGAAGTCATTTTTTATCATGAAAACGATCACCGATCGCAGATCGGTTTGGAACGATAGAAATTGTTGCTTGGATTTGTTCTATCGTTCCACTTTGTCGCAATAAGATAAACTCGCGAGTGGACTAAAGGATCGCAAAAAAATATTGTAACAAAAAAAATGTTCAAAGTGAACGAGTGGAGGTGCAAACCATGGTATGCGCGCCATTTGTAATTTTTATTGTCTACATTTTGTCCTCTGCTGCGCATCCGTGATACGTATATTAATTGATAAGCGAATTTTTGATTTTACGAAACGTGAGGCCTTCCTTTTTCTAACGTTTTTATAACGTATCGTCGTTCCTAGATGATCCCGATTCGTTAAGGCGAAAGAGGCAAAAGTTTAATAATGGTCCAGGCGCGCTTGTCTTGAAACACATGCAAGCGGAAGCTGAGAAACGTGAGTATCCGCACTGTGTATCTCGCATCGTTTATATCTTTATTACGCAGCTTGCCTGGTGCTGGTTATCTAGGTGGTACTGGTTATCATCATAAATTTGGGAGAACATATTTGTAAAAAAAAAAGAAAAAAAGAAACAAGAGAACTATGCACGAGAATCTATATCTGCTTCCCAAAACAGACCTCAAATTTGTCTGTTTCAAAATAAAAAGTCGGCAATAATTAATCTCGTAGAACATTGGCACAACTGGTCCGGAAGCTTTTACGATTTTTGTGCATGGATTCTCCGAAAATCATCTCATTGTGGTAATGGTGTTCGTTACTACGTGAATCGTTTTTGGAATTTGTCATTTCTTATGTCTCTGTGAATTGCAGAAAAGTGATAAGAAACCGGAGGACGAATAAGAGTAGTTTTTTTTTTGTCGACGATTTGTCTTTGGCGCTCGAGAATGGAGAAAAATTGTATACACGAGAGGAGAGAAAAATTTTTGGAATTTGGTATTTGCAATTTGCAATTATATATGTATATATATACACACAAATAATTTTGCAATATACATAAATGTATAAATAACGACCGATTCTAGGATCTTCGTTCTTTTGTGGTGGCAGTAAAAAAAAATGGCGGGAATCCAATTGCTATTTTCAAATGGGATATTTTTTATATACGAATAATGTACGGTCGAGCATATTTTCTCGCCTTCTTCAGCTATCATATGTACTAACTAACCACACATGCCGATTAGACTCTTTCTTCACTCTGAAAGTCTCTGCGAATCCTGCAAAATGGACGTTTCTTGCGAGGAACCACAATATCCGGCGTATCCGATGCATCGCGTTTCTTCTTCTTTCGTTTGATAACGACGAACGATACAAAATACACTTCTGTCAATCTCTTGTGCAATTTTACGAAATTCCATGTAATTCACGCCCAAAATGAAAACTTTCGAGAGTCCGCTTTCACGGTGCAAGAAAGGATTAAGGGACAGGATACTCGCGCGACAATTAGACAAACTAAAATTGTATTAAAGAGTACGAGATATATACATATATATAATATATATATATATATTTTCACACAATTGAAATGATAATCCTGTATTTTATACTTTTTTAAGAATGCATTTTATATAGACATTGAAACGTTTGTATCTTATACGGCGAGAGTGCAAGGAGTATTATCTTTTTTATTATTTAATTAAGAATCTACGGTTTCTTTTATAATCTCTCGACTTTCTAATGAGCGAGCGTTTATAATTGTTATCCCTCTGTAATACAAGATTGGCTTGTGCATCGAGTACGTTTGGTACAGTGGCGCACAAAAACTTGTTGCGATTAACCCTCGCTAGCTCAATCCGCGTTGTTGAAAGTAAATAATAAAATAGAATTAAACGATTCTTCTGCTCCGCTCTCGCCGTGCAACGCTGTGCTTTACGAAAGAAACCTTTACGATATTATTATAATATAATCCCACTGTAATACGACAAAGTGATGTTGTGCAATATTTGTACGGTACAATTTTTATGACCAGGGTTACCGGGGGACGGGGATAAGCTTTTTTGTTCGGAAAAGTTATATTTATAAATTGTATCGATTTAATTATATATATATACAATATATATATTATTACTTGGTGATCCAAGAAGAATATTGTCTTTCTTCTATCTGTCCACCTGTCTGATAAATTTCAGATTTTTCGGTCACGTTTAGGATGTTCAGGTATGATAGCGTGATGGTGTTTGCTTGTTTTTCTTTTTTGTGTTCAATCCTTTTACTGTGTTTTCCTCGATTTTGGTTACTGAACTCTAGTTTTCATGGTATTCTTTGTCCAATCGATCCAATTGTTAGAAACCGTTCAGTTTTGCAGGGTGACTATTTGCTTTTCTTTGATGCATTAATGAAGAGCGTGAAGGAGAGTTGTGGCTTTCCTATCTTGCAGTGACAACGATAAGTTATCATATTCATTTCCACTAACGTCTGCACTAACTTTGTCTTTGCTTATCTAAGAAGTTCACAAACTGCTTTGCTTCCTTAGAACTTTTAGCACTTATCATCATTTTTCATTGTGCTTTTGGGATGAGATAATGCTTGCACCGCTTTCAAAGAAACTCTTTAGATTTGGTAGTTTGATTTTATTACCAAATAGTAATGCAGATTTTGTTAATTAATTTGGGTCCAGTAGTTTTTATGGTTTGATACTTTGTTTCGCAAGCACAATTATGTTGAAAATATTCAGTGTACTAAGAAGACTGTTTTACAGATTCTGCATTGCTCAATCCACCGGTTCAATATAATTTCAACCTCATCAAAACTGAACCAGTCGAACCAGGATCTACACCTTATGTTGGTTCACCTTACGGAGGTGGAATTGCACAAGGAGGTACCTCTCCGATGTATGTAGCCACTGCATCCCCACAACCACAACCACCAGCAGTAATGCAAAAGCTCAGGTAATAATATTTCAGTGTCTGTAATACCTAAAATACATGAGCATACATATTAATAATCGTTGATATTATTTTATAGACCACAACAAACACCAGGACGTACACCTTCTCCGATGGACTATACTCCATATAACATTACGTTGCTGCAGCAACAGAATTTAACGCTTCAGTATCAGGCGCACCACAATATTCAAACAGTATCTCCAGCACCATCAATGCATGAACAACAACAACAGTTACCCTACGTGCAACATCAGCAACAACAACAAATGGCACTAAACATACTGGGCCCAGAACAAGATGGAGCTGCATTTCGACAGATGGTCGACCCTGGTAAATTATATCTTAATAATTCTCTTGCCCATCAGAAATTCGATGGTCTTGAATTCAGGAACAACAAAGTTCCACTGATTTTTAGTAAGATTCACAAATCCAGGATACCTCCTAAGCAACAAAATATCATAGCAGTTAAATATTTTGATAGGTGACATGGAAGGTGCAACAGGCGTAACCTTAGACATGGACAGTCAACAGTATCACTTTGATATGAATGTTAACCTCAACCTAGACTCTACGGATTTGGCGCTCCTCGACACCGCTCTATCAGAGAACCTCTCCAGCGGGCTTTCAATTTCTGATCCTGTCAAGGTAATGCGACAGCTCCTTCCTATAGAGTTTCACTCGTGTTTACAATTCTCTTTCATACAGAAGTCAGTGTTGGCCAAAGGGACGACGAATGCTGAGGATGCCAACATGGTCGCCGAGGTTAACGACATGACCGACAGTTTTACCAGACTGACACGTAACACAATTCAAGAGCTGTGTACGCTAAATGATATATATAAACCCACCAGAGACAACGTTGGATAGATACCTGCATGCAACAGAAACAGCATTGACCAGCCGTACTGCTTGTTTGGCGTACAAAAAGATCTTGCAACACTTATCCAAGAGCACTGAAAGTGCCTTTAACGGTGTAAACAGAGCTGCAGCGTGTCAGTTGTCGTTGAGTAATGGAGTAACATGGACCTTACCCATAAGGTACCAATTGTCAGACAGGAATAATTATCATGATAACATCGAGTTCCATTCAACGAACTACAGTACGTATTAATAGGCTGTTATCGGTCAGACATTAATCGTCCTCTCAGAAGGACAAGTGTCCATTTTATTCAGAGATCTGAATCATGATGAGAGAGCGTGACTCCGTAGACCTGACGCGACGGAATTCTGTTCTTTGAGTAAGGACAAACAAAACATCGTCATCCGTGTAATTGGCATTTTTCCACGGTAACATTCTTGAGATTGCGAGGAAAAGAAAAGTGATCCTTGCAAAAATATCCCAGGCAAATTTGTTCACCAGACGGTAAAGGCAAAACATTGACGTCCCGTTGCGCGCAGACAGTTTCTTTAATCTGTTTCTTTCTCGCTCACTTAATGGCGATTCATTCGTCCGCGTCGATCGTCGATCCATTGAATCATTCAATGCGATACAATGCATTTTCTGCACGTCGATTAATCGGCTGTTTCGCAAGTTTATCCGCGAGTCTTCGCTTCCGTAACGTAGCCAGGGCGCACCTCGTGACCGCTTCCGATGGCGCCTGCGCGCACCCCTGGCTTCTTTGTCGGCGTCCGAACGTCAGTTAATAAAATTAACGAAGCGCGCGCAACTCGTTATTGATAAATAAGTATGTCACTCGCGAAACATTCGTACTACCTTCCGTCCCACCATTGAATTTATATGTAATATAAAGAATACATATATATGTATATATATTTTGACATTCTGATTGATATCGGCTTGTGATTGGTCGTTAATTATGCGCGAGACAAGCACGAAATTACCACCGGGAAGGAACGCGACATCCTTTGATGCATCTTCTCATGGTGGACCATGACCACTAAAGTCCAACGTAGTTTCCCTTAGGCTCTTGTTTTACGTATATTATTTTTGTGATATTAATATTTTAATGTCCGACGTGGGGACGCGATCGTTTATACTCGTACGCGTCACGAGGACGCTCACGTGCCGTGGAGAATATCTTAACTGTAAGTTTTTAATCTATGGAGATTCGTTCGCGGGAGCAATCGAAGACCCCCCGCGAATTTATTATTTTTTTTATATTATTTTTTTTCCTTCTTGCAACTTCACGAAATTAATATCGCACTCGGACTACTTAAGGATAAACAGCGAACTCGCGAATTAATTCTTTTCTCTTCTCGATCTTTCTTCGTTTCTTCCCACTCCTTTTAGGGCACTCGTGAATTTTCTTTAGCGTCGACGCTTCCGGAGAAGCTTTAACGCGAATGCTCCAATTTTTACGGAACTAAAGATAAAGTCAGGCTTCCTTTATGCACTGGGTAGCACACATTTTATTGTTACGTGTACAGTACGTTATATACGAGTGAATATACACAATATACATATATATAAATTGTATATGATATAATTATATATATTTATTTTATATATCTATGATTTATATATATATATATATATGTATTATAATGCGAGAAAGGTTAACGCGTGTATGACTGAGTGAAAGAGAATTTAATGAAGACTGTATGAAAGTGACGGGTGAATGCGAATTATAATTGAAATTAAAAGGATCTGTCAAGTGACTGGAGTCAGGAGTGTAGCAAAATCGTGAATCGTTGTAATTAGAGAGAAAATTTTTACTCAAACACACCGTGGGTTTAATTTCTTGGCATTGAAAAAAGAATTTAGAAGCAACGAGTTAGAACACCTTCTGTAAAATTCAGAGTAGGTCAAAGTAAGATTGCTCCTTTACAATTACAATGTCAAGAATTATTAGGGTGCTGAAAAAAGTGCGTCCCGATGCGTTTGAATAAAGCTTTTTTTTTAAATTCGAACGATTCGCAACTTTCACGCCCTTTGACTTCGGTCGACTTGCCTTAAAAAATGTTATATGATAAAAGATTAGGAAAAGAAAGATTATATATGCATATATATATATATACAATAAATATATATATAATATATAATTGTTACACTTCATCGGTGCTCATTGTTAGGTCTCACTACGTTGTTATATGTATACTATACATATGTTATTATTACGTTTATTATTTTATTGTACTATTTTACCTAGCCAAGTAATATATTACCATGTCACTAGCAGCAAGTATGCACAGTCAATAAATCTAGAAAATTAGTATAACGCTTTATTCGAAAGTCATACGGCGAACGTTGATAAGATACTTGTAGCCGTTGCTAGTATCCGGACAACCAATATTGAATATACGCATCAAAAGCTCGTGCCGTTACGCAAAGCAATTCTCAATGTCGAAAGTGGCCAAAATATAAAGGAAAATCCTTACTTTGTTACATCAACGCGTTACGTATGGGAAGCGGATCGATGCCAGCCTGAGTTTCCAGATTTGACCGTGGGTGTCGCCACTGGCGTAGTAAATAAGGGGTGGGACCAACGACCCCTAATTGTTGTAATACCTGAATAAAAGTGAAGAAAAAATATCGACGGAGACGATTAACGGGCGAAGGACTTGTAGTTAACAGTTTAAAATAATTATTGATAATATAAAATAATGACGGGACGCCTTTTGGAGTGTGTATATATATATATGTAGGAAGGAGGACTTGATACGTACATACAGGGTGGAACGCATTGTTCGTGGCATTGGATATTAATCGATTAGCTGTCCATCCCTCGCGGTAAGGCAGCTGCTCGATAGTTCAAAGTGGAAGCCTGAAGGCAGGGAGACCTTTTGTGCCTGTTGAAAATCTAGCATCGTTACCACAAGAGCTTTGACGGCGACGGACGCCATGATTGTTTACAGAGATGAAGAGATTATGAGAAAAAAAAGTATATATAAGATAGTCTTTGTTTCCTTTCTCGACTTGATAACTGACTTATTTATTTGGAGTAATGTGAGATGTTGCTTTTGCGTAGTCGAATGCCTGAAGGCAGGGAGTCCTTTTGTGCCTGTTGAAAATTCCAGCATCGTTAACCACAAGAGCTTTGACGCCGACGGCGACGGACGCCATGATTGTTTACAGAGATGAAGAGATTACGAAAAACAAAAGTATATATACGATATTCTTTATCTCGACTTGATTAATGATCACTGACTTATTTACTTGGAGTAATGCGAAATGTTGCTTTTGGTTGTCGAATCGTTGCTTGAGGTATCTTACTATTTGATGACTGGATGTAACTTAACCAACTTGGAATTTTATTTAGTAGTACTTAAATATATATAGTATTTACCCCGAGTATACTCGGGGTGACGCTCAAGGGGTTTAATATTCTCAAGCTCACCTTGCTACTTTCAACCGTCCTTCGTGGGAGAGACGGTTTTGAATTCGACAAATTTACAACGTACGTTTCCTGTTCTGTTGTAAGTATTCAGGATAAACCTTATGAATTATCTGGTTGGATTCCTACGAGCAGAGTTCAATTACAATGTGTAGACAAAGAGACTCGTCAATTCGTTACGGACTGGAGATAATACGCAATTAATCCACGTGTAATTAGGCCATTTACGTAACGTACTATTCGCTGAAGCGAGGCTTCGCGTACGAGAGCATAATGATCCGATGTGTAGCAACGTAACGAGCATCGGCCTAAAGCAGAGAGCATTAACATTGTTCTTCGCATTAACGTAGTATCGCAAAACAAAATGTCGAAAAAAAAATAGATAGTGAACTTACCGTCAAACTTAATTCTCCTTATGTCCGCCGACGAAAGATGCACCCATAAAAAAATGTCCAACGACGACAACAACAGTAATAATAAACAGCGTGGATATGTTTTTCAAAATGTATTTACTTAAAAATACAATGAAAGTTTCAATTCTGATGGAATGGACAGAAATATAGTCTGTATGGTGTAAGGTAATTATGCTGCTATCCAATTTGTCGTAGTCGTTATTCTTTTTCGTAAATATCTCCTAACTTTCCTCGTCTTTTTCCTTTTTTTCTTGTTTTTCGTCCAATGGAGAGAATAAAAAAACAACGGATGGAGAGAACAAGAGAGCGAGTAGCGATTAACCTAGGTGAACGAGTCACAGTGAAAATGGAGAGTGAAACTTCTGACAGATGGACAGACGAGAATTAAAGACAGAAGATGAAGAGATGCTCGTTATTATCCTGTACAAAAGTAGCTTTCGAACAAGACTTAATATGTGAACACACAGACCAATAATTCTTAGCCTAGGTATTCGTTCGTTACACTTTTTCTTTTTGTTCTTCTGTAAACGCACAAGAGATTTATCATCGTAAATAATTTTCCTCTATCTCTTCTCGAAAAACGCTTCTCTCTCCCCGTACGCTTTTTCTTTTTCTTATTCGTCCTCCTTCTCCTCTTCGCTCATCTAACGTACATAGAGGATGGTAAAGGTACCATGGTTTCCGTGTGCAGATGTACACGACAGAATATTCATGGTCCTAACTATATTCACGGTACATACAAGGGATGACAATGGCGTTGACACGGGTACATAGCAACCCCGTTAGCACCACGTGGAACGGGCCCCCATTTTGATAGAATACCATTTTCAATTTTTTTCTCTCCCTCTCTCTTCGCTCTTTTCCCCCATCCACACCCCTCGTGTCAAAAATCCGAAATACTTCACGAGAGAGACAATTCTCGGACGTCGTCATATACGAATCAAGTATAAACAAATAGGGGAATCCCCGTTCAAGTGTAATTCTTCATCGCTTCCCTTCTCTCTCTTTCTCTCTTGAATTCGATTTATCGAAGCATGCAATGGCCACGTTCGACATTGCTTCACGGGGCTGCCAGTTAACGTTAGCTTCGAACCTCCGCTAGTGTCGCTCCTCGAGAGGAAGAAGTGTCTATGAAATAATTAAAAAAAGAAAAAGAAATAAACGACACCTTAACGGTTTACGTATAGTTAAATAAGTATACTAAGAACGCTCTTTGTGTCCCGCCTTAGGCACCTGCGCTACCTTAAAGATAGGACTGACGATCTTAAAAAAAACGCCATGTCGCCATCTCCGTGCGTACACGCGAATAAGAACGCGGCTACGTAATCGCACCTTGTCTCGTCATTAATATTATCCACCAGGAGACGTTACCTCCCATAGACGACATTCGCAGGACGTTCCGTTTAGTACAGTAAAAATCTCAATAAAACTGTCATTAAGAAACAGAATGCTCGCAACGTAAACAAGAATCGTACGATCCTCTCAATCTCTCGTTTACTTGAATTCCAAAAAAAAAAGAAAGGAACCGTCAGCATATTACATATTATACGTTCGCGTACTTCCTATCCGTATTTCTCAATAGTACTCTCCTCCGTCCTTTCCATGTTCCTTTTATCTCATTCTTTCGTCTCGTCTTCGCACCTTCTTCTTTTTCAATGTTCGTTTGTATGTTTTTTTGTTTCTTTTTATTTAACTATCCTCCTTCGAAAATATTTGTACATTAAAACGTGGGACACATCGTCTCGCATTGAAATTATCGTTACCTCCTTTTATTTTTTCCTCATTATCATTATTATTATTATTATTATTAATATTATTAATATTATTATTATTATGCAGCTATGGTACAATGGTATCGTAACCGCAATGTCTCATCACCCTTTTTGTTTATTTTACTTGATTTTTTCCCCCTTTTTTCTCTCTTATCCGTCCTCTTCCTTGCCTACCGGTGTATTTAGACCGGAATAAGTGACACCGCTCTACCGGAACACGCGTTTCCTTTTCCTCCTGCTCCCCCCTTCCCCTTCCCTGCCACTTCTCTCCCCCACAGCAAGGGGTTACCGCCCCTCTTATCTTCGTTCCCTTATTCGCCTGCGTATACGCATGCAGTCTTCTATACGCATTAATCGTATTCGTGACTTTACGTCGTACTCCATCTATCTCCCGTTTATTATTCCTTCCTTCGTGGCATCGCCGCCGGTGTCCCGAGAGGTTTTAACGCGTTCCTGGTACGTTTATTCATGCAGCGTTTTCGCGTTCGTAAAATTCATCCCGTCTAAGAGAGCCAACGAACGGGATAGGGTGCGCCGTTGTGCGTTCTCTCTCCTAGAGCAAAACGTTCTCACAGCGAATCCGCAAGGTTTCTCGGTTTCACCCGGGTCGAATTGAACGCGGTACGCGTGGCGTTTACCCCCCACCCCCACCCCCACCCAGTATGCCAAAAGAGTGACATCGCACAGATATCAGGAACATCCTCGCAAAACACTGTGTTCGTAAAAGAGTCGAGAATTCAAAAAAAAAACCAAATTAAAGGAAAAAAAGAACCACAGGTAGGTATTTTGTTGAGTTATACAAATGAATTTACGCTCGAGCAAAAGGGTACACTCGAATAGGGAGAGAACAGCTTAACGAATAAATAATCGTCACGGATTATCCATATATCCTATATTTTACAGGTGTCCAATTTTTCTTTTTCTTTTCATCAGCATCCATCTCCCTCGTCAGCGTTGTCAATGGGTCCTCGACGTAAAGTGCGTAACCGTCGGTCTCGGTCGGTTTGTCAGTTTGTCGATCTCGGTCGGTCAATTCGACCGATTGGGAAAAAGCGCGCGCAAAATCGAAATACCCTAAGCGACATCCGCGTGCGTAAACCAAGCTGGCGGCTGGTAATGGCGTAACGGCGAATCGATCGAGATACTATTTTTCCAGGAGAGTATTCGATGGGGGGGGGGGGGGGGCGACTCTGTAGGGACCTACGGGAAGAATATGGGAGGCCGAGAAGGAGAGGAGAGTATGAGTGAGAGAGAGATAGAAACACAGAGGTAGATAGGGTGGAAGGTTCGTGGGATTCAGGGTGGGAATTTGGGGATGGACGCAGAAGGGAACGCACTACCCTCTATGCATTATATATGTATATATGTTTGTATACACACACACATATATATATATATCGGTAGCGTGACGCCAATTGCTCTCCCTACTCTATGCCCAAAAGACTAAAGTGTAACAACCTCTCCACATTACGTTACGTTACATAATATTATCGTTAATAATAAAATGTTTCTTAGTCCATAACTTTATACATACTATGTATAATTATTATGCAATGTTAAAGTCACACGTTTTACTCATCCACACTGTCTGGGCGCGAGGGTCGCAATGAATAATCGTTAATTCGTGTCGGCTTTGGCGCGAGGCGAACGAAGCTTGTCCATAGGCAAGACGTAACAAGAGCGGGTTGGTTGATATTGAGAGTGATCATTTGTGTAGGGCGAGTTTTCAAAGGGGGGTAGGTAGGAGGGGTCGCACGCACGTACCACACAGAGCGCAACTTGTTCTTTGTGTTTAAGGAAGGATACCGAAGTATGCGGTACCGTGTTCATTTCTATCAAAGGTTTCTTTTTTCTTTGTTTCAGTGTCCCCTTCAAAAGGACGCTCCATTCGTATTTGCCGCGCATAATGTGTGACGTTAATAAAAAAGAAAACCGCCTTTTTGAAACGTGGAAGGAAAATACGAGCTCTCCTCGCGCCTTGACACACTCCCTATTACACATGATTCGGTCTTTCTGTAAACGCAACTCAGTTTCACGCGCACTAGGTGAGAGACATTCGTCGAACTACAAACGTAAATTTGATTTCAAATGTAAAAAAATCATCACCCACAAATGTCCATTTTACACTATTTAAATACAATAGAGCTTTTCTTTTTATTATATCTTAAATAAGTTTTCGTTATAAAACTGTCCCGCGATGAAAGCCAAGGTGTCGGCAAATACCGGTTCGATAGGTTGTTCGGGCGAAACGATAGATTCGCCACGGCAGGGAGGAAGGGATTGGCTGGGTTTACAGAGAAGATAGAAAGGGTGAGCAAGTATGAGAGGAAGATGGAGATGAAGTGAGTGATCAAGTGAAAGAGAGAGAGACAGAAGGAAGAGTAAAGGAGAGAATGAAGATAGAAAGAAAGAAGGGAACTCGAAGATCGGCAAAGAGAGCATTGCTTCTCCTCAAAGGTCCATCCTATTCGCGTTCCTTCTCTCTCCCATCCTCGGGTTTTGGTGTGCAGTTTTTTTTTTAGGAGGGTTAGACAGCCCAGCCAAGGGTGGGAAGGTGCTCTAAGGCCGCCCGACGGATTCTTATTATCAAAGGGACTACGGGATAACAGCATGACAGAGAGGGGTTATGATTCTCTATGGGTGGATGCAAGGAAGTGATTTTCACGCGGAGAGGACGAGAGGGGCGAATTTACGGTTTCCGGTCAAACGACCTAGCAGTAGTATTTGGTGATGGCTAGGATGGCCAGAATTGCGATGAGCCGAGGCTCCTGTCTCTCTCTCTCTCTCTCTCTTTCTCTCTTTCTCTGTCTCTCTCTCGATGAGTCGTGTTCTCGTTGTTGTTCTTGATTGTACGTCTTCGTTACATGCTTCTTTTCAATCTTCTTCTCCTTCGTCCGTCGCTGTTGTTCCTGTCGTTTTTCTATCCTGTCCGCATCAGCACGCCGCAACTCCGGGCGAGGTGGCAACTTTTAGTTGTTGAGTCGAGAGGGCTATCCTTTTGCGAGTGGACGTGGCTGCGGCGAGGCGCCGATCATTGCTACTAACCGCTCAATATGAGAGTGAGTGTCCGCTGAGAAGACTGCCGAAGATCGACGATGGCGCCGCCGCCGTCCGCCTATACCTCCCTTCTTACTTACATACTTCTCTCCGTTCCTTCATTATGCGTCCTCCTCTTCGTCTTCCCCTTCGGCTTCCACCTCGGCTTCCGCATCGTCCTCCTCCTCGTCTGCGTTCAGGATAATACGGTTAATTAATCGTTTATTTAGCGCAATCGACAATCTATCGTTACGCAATGGCGGCGATAACGGCCTACATACTTATACAAATCATTAAAGGCTCAGCCGATTTACTTCCTGGCTCTTACCTTCGCATTCTTCCAGGTCCTCATCACCCTCCGCTATGTCATCCTCCTCGTCGTCGTCCTCGCCATCGCCGTCAACCTCCTCCTCCTCGCCCTCAATTTCCTCTTCGACTTCCTCCTCCTCTACCTCGCCGTCGCCGTTCTCCTCCTTCTTCTGTTTCTTCGCCTCGTCGTTCTTCTCCTGTAACAGGTAAGTCGTGCGAATTAGTGTCATACTCCAGTTCACAAAGTGACCTGACAGAGCGGACTACATAATGCAAAGTGCACCACCTCGGTCCCTCGTCGTTAATACCAACAATTCCACCAGGGTAAAGGATGACGGCTACGCGTATACGAGCGTTACCTCAAACCAACACCAATAACGATTATTCGGATTATGTAATATTGAGTGAAACGAGATCTCCTGCTTTTTACTAGTAATAGACAAGTTTCCCTAGCCGTAAGCAAGAGGTTATCGGCGGAGCAGCTACGCGCGTGGATTAAAAATACGTGGTACCAAGAGAGCTTCTTCTTTCTTCTAATCAATTCCTAAATACACCGGATCAAAGTAGAAGCAGATTCGAGCAACTGTCAACGTGAATTACGGTACACCCCAAGAATCCTCCAAACGAACTTCAGTGTAAAGTTCAAAGTCCTCGGACGAGGCAAGGCGACCAAAGAGAATGAATTCCTTGCCGATGAATCCTGAATTGCAATACCGACTAGTCAATCTGCTACTAAGTATCAGTGAGAGAGTACCCGTGTATGTATCTACAAGTGCGGCAAGTGTACCATACGTGTCACTGAAACGAAAGCAGAGCCAGTAGTTGCCACTGTGGCGTGCGATTCCGTGCAATCAGCGTGAAAGAATTGCGCGAGTAGGGGAATGGCGGAAAGCGAGAGATGGGGGGGAGGTCATGAGGAATAGGATAAGGGTAAGGAGGGAACGGAGGGTAAGGAGGGAAAGACGAGGGAGGGGGATCGAGAGAGAATGAGCGAGTGACTGAGTAAAGTAGATACCAGTGAGGGGGGAAGGGTGAGAAGGGAGGTAAGGGAGAGAGAAAGCGAGAGAGAGAGAGAGAGAGAGAGAGAGAGAGAGAGAGAGAGAGAGAATATTACCCTCGACGCGGAGAAACAGGAGAGCTGTCGAGGCACGGAAATCGAAACGGAGAGGGGATATTTCTCTTCCCCTGAAAATGCCAAAGGAGGGAAAGGGTGTCCCGTAGGGTGAGGTTGGAGCACCAGTGCCGTATCATGCCAGAAGGGGCTCTAGGCGTAAGAAAAAAAAAATATCTAGAAGCCCTCGTGCAGCAAGAATAGAATAAAGCAAGTAAGAAAAAATGGTGGTCGCACTGGACTCCGCTCACTCAAAAATCCAGTACGATTCAAAAGACGTTAAAAATCGTTTCACGACAAACGGACTATCCCTGACGCGCCTTATTACTTTATCGCTTATCAACCCGATAACAGCATTGCCAACTGTACTGTCGATGCTCGTTGAAGTGAACCCGGCATGAAAAATCCCACTGCTCATTCAGAACGCAACAATTAAACTCTGAATGATTCCAACAGGCAGACGTTCTACTAGTTTGGATTCCGTCAGTCACCTTCAAGGTAGCCGAATGTCTTTTATAATAGTTGTAAGGAGCGAGGTGGAGGGGACGTTGGGCATCGCCACGCGACGACAAAACAATCATTACGTAACAATACGATGAAGGTCCTTTCATCCTCTACTACCTAGGAATTTCAATCTATCGCGTAAGACTTAAACGAGAGCACGCGTATCTCGAATATCGGGGATGCGTACGAGAATCCGGATTGTCGCAGGCCCGGTATTCGCCTAGGCCTACGAGGGAAATCATGCCGACAGAGCGTTACTCGGAATCGGATTGGCGTGCGTAACAGCGCGCGACGTTGATTGGCGGAGAAGGAGGAAGAGGGACACGCGAAGCATCCAGAGTGGCCAATAAAACGAGGGGAGAAGGTAGGGATAGAGCAGCCATTGGCAGATGCTCCAGGATGACACGGTTGGCGGTAGAGCTCGTAGTGGAAGCTTCGTATCGTAGACCGTGGGCGATTCAGGTAGGGATAAGAGTGACTGACTACCAAGAGAGCAACGTGCCGGGTGTCGCCGGTACAGGGGGTCCAACTATACGTGAATCCTCAGGTAGGACAGGGGGCATGCGTCGCGTGCGAAATTTCCTCGTCCAGATTTTTCTCGTTATTAAACAGTACAACAGACTTCGTTGAACGCTGATAAGGAGCATCGTCCAGAAGGAAATCCTTTAACTTCACTTCCACTATTTAAGGTACGGTTTTATACTCTAAAAAAAAAGAGGGACAGTTTTATTAAGTCTCATTTGCAGAGGCTGGATGAAAACCAGGCTAAACGTTATTACTCTCTCCGATCACTCTGCACACTTGCCAATGATATATGTGCCACTGCAGAGGCTAATCGTTGAGGAGCGCGGTAAAAATAAAGAGTGACTTTGGCACGCGTCCTATACAAGCCGTGATTCGTCACTCGTTCGTAAACTGTATTAAAAGAAATATCATTCAGAAGAAGTGTAACCCAGTGGTATTAGAAATATATATATACGAAGAAAATATATGCCCAGAATTCCTAGCGACAAAGATATCTTCGATAACGAGTCGTCCCGGATCGATTTCCAAGAGAGCGACAAGTTTCACGCGTTGAAAAGAATTTTTAAAAGTTCTTTCGGGAGGCGATTCGAAATTACGTAAAGGCCACTGAGAATCTTTAGCTCGTATTCGACGTCGGCTTTATCGGCGTCGCTACGCCCATGGCGTCGTAGCTAGGCACAGGGCGAAGAGTGGGTGACAGTGGCGTCGGACGCCAACGAATGACGACGCGGTCTACTCCTACAAGCAAGACGATTACCTATCAACCAGTTACCATTCACGAGGTCTCCTTAGATAACCTAACGTTCTAACCTAACGTGTACCCGATTTCTTTTTGCTCGATCCTTTCCGCGATTGCCCGGCCGAAACAGAAAGAAGACGAGAACCTGCCATTTGGGTTTTAATGCTTTTATCGTTAATAAGCGTCAAAGGCGTATCTAGTATCTTGCGAAGTATTCACATAATCCTGCGGGATGTTAAAAACGTTCCAAGGTCTTCCAGTGACTTTGCCGGTAAACAGAATTACAATTACCGTACACAGAATTCTCGATAAGGCACACTCTCTAACACTGAAATAGTTTTCCACGTTATGCACGCGGTTAATCACAGATAGTGATTCATTGCAATTAGTTGGCCGGCCTCGATATAAGGGCTAACAGATATGCCCATAGTGATCTCGATGAGTGCTTGGCGTCCATTAGAGTCACTGAAGAGAGAAAGAGAGAGAGAGACAATAACGAAATATTGAAGCCATTTTTTCGATACCCGATGGCCGATCGTTTATTTTTAGACTAAAGTCCATCGATCCATAACTGTGTCTAATCGGTGTAGCTCTCATTATGTTTCCCGCCTTCTGCTCGACTCGAGGGGACTTGCACGAAGCATGGCCTAACACTCTGTATGCCGACTCGGCCGGGTTACAATATCCGATAAATAAAATTACGTGAGCGAGCCTGAAAACGAGGGGGATCATAATAATAATATGTCGAGGGGACTGCGTAAGAAGGAGGAGGAGGAGAAGAGGAGATAACGACGGTTGAATCGTGATAATAAAATCCAATAATATGTAAGCAAGTTTATCGTCAAAAACAACTAACACTACCGCCATTGTCGCCGGTAGGGGGCGACAGTGTCGCGCTCTATCGGCAACTCTCTGAACTAAATTAACGTACTCGTACCTACCGAATATCGTGGCGCCCTTTTGGCTTCCCTACGTAAGATCCGCCTATACCGCGCGGCGAACGGTGCTTTCGAGACTTCAGGCCTTTTTTTTCCCCCAAATAACCTTTCCCTCAATAACCTTCCCCTGAAGATTGATTTACGCTCGGGTGACGCCAGGCGATAAGCCTCCACGCAACGCTTTTTACTCCTAACCTCTCTGCCGTGCTACCCGGTCGGTAACAATGGAAACGGAAGCAAACAGTACCGTTGCTCACTTTCGAAAATTTTCCCAAAGATTTTATTGCTTGAAACTGTCACTTTATTTGGAGCGTTACGATAGCGGTAAAAGGTAACGCTGTCACCAGGGTACTTGGAAACAATCGACCAAGCGACACAATGGATTGTTTACGCGTCGGACTATCCCATGGAAGATTTTCGTGAATGCGAATTAAGGGAAAATGGATGTTTTCCGTAAGTAAAGCAAAAAAAAGAAATGAAGATCAGTCTTAAAAGTAGACGCTTTAACCCAGGATATCTTTCAGGCAGGGAGAGCGTACGGTTTCCCACGTGACGTGGGGAGAGGATGTAACGCCGCGACGCTTAAGAGTAGGAGACGCTTTCGGGGTAGCGTCGTAACGGCGTCGGTGTGAATTACAGGGAAATTACGCTGGGCCCTCGAATCTCGTAGTAACGATGATGGTCTATATCTAAAAATACCGCGCGCAATCGTGTGTTCTCGAATACGTGCCGAATAAGATGAAAAATCGCACGATGTTTTCTCGAAGGTTCGTAACGCCGACGTGGAGGAGAGTAAGAGGAGAGCCAAAGGGGGACAGAAAGAGAGAGAGAGAGGGAGAATGAACGCGCGCGAGAAAAGGTAATGGCGAAGCAACGAAGAAAAAGAGGGACACGCGGTGTGTGTACGAGAAGTAGGAGATGATATGGCGGAGAAGTAGATGGTAGTAGGAGGAAAAAGGGAGGAAGGAGATACATGGCGTTGGAGTCGACTGCGTGGGTCACGTCGCAAAGGAAGGCGTTCAGCGTCGTGTTTATGCATGCAACCCGGTAAACAATTTCGTTGAAGAGTTAGAGGCAAACTGTAGCACAGACTGTCCAGAATATAGTATATCCAAACGAGTCAGAATGGAAAGAACAGAGAGAGACAGAGAGAAAGGAGGGGAGAGAGGGAGACTTCTGAATCGATGAATAAATTCTAGAGTAAGGATCGAGAGAGCGACTCCCCACGGCCATTCAGTAAGAATGATCGATCAATTAATTAAAATAGGATGAAGGGAAGACGCGGGCTCGATTACACGGGCGCCATGGTGCGACGCCCGGAAAAATGCGCGGGAGGTCTGGCTTTTCCGGCAAGGAATACCCGCCGATGACAGCGATGCGGGAAAATGGCGTCCCTCGATATACGAGCTTGGTCTTTACGCGTAATTCAAAAATTTACTATGAATTACGACTAGGTTTGGAGAAACTTAAATTTCGTAAAGAATTCATAATCGCGTAAAGCACATGGCGGAATGTATAGTTCGGTATTACGTTTTGAGATATCGGCCGAGCACACGACGCGCGTCCGGTGCCGGCGCAACTCGAATCCAGATCGGTAATTATAGACGGCATTGTAAGCGGACAGAGGTGATCAACCGGGTACTCGAGATTCGTAGCGTTCTTTTTGCAAAATATTGTAAGATAATCGCGACAATGATTGACCAATAAGAATGCCAATGAATATCCTGACAAGAAAGATGGTTAATGGATATCGTTTTAGGTCGCTCGGGATGGCGGGCTCTACGCTGCTCGTGAGTGATCTCTAAGCTACGCAAGAACACGCGAGGGAGAGCGACGAACGCCGCGAGCTCGAAAAATGGAGTCGCTGGGAAAACGCCGGCCGGCATTCTCCCCTCACACATGTCCGAGATCATTCGCCCGCGTAACTCCGTTACGCGACCCGTGCCTACTTTACGCAACTCTGCGACACGCAACTGCAGCGAGCATTTGTAACGAGGAACACGACGTGATTCACAGTGTGCAACGACGACGACGACGACGATGATGATGATGATGATTATGATGAATGACGAAGAAAACACACGTAGTAAAGATGCCCCGAGCACGATATACACTTCCAAGTAACAAGTAAGCCTTGAAGTCGTTGAGATAAAAATTCACTGTTAACTCACCTCGGCTGGCCTCTTGATTCCCTTGATCTCACACTTAGCGTCAGCAGACGCCTTGTCGTTCTCCGTCACCTTCTCCACGGCAACCTCGTTGTTTTCCTTGGTACTCATGGCGTGTGCGTGGTGTGCTGCGTCGTCGAAACCGATGCCTGCGTGTCGTCCTCTTCCTTACCGAACGTGTTACTCCGACAGAGCAGGAGCGTGTATGCCGCGACAGTGTAACACCAAGTGAAACAGGGAGGGAGAGAGAGTGAGCGAGCGAGAGACAGAAAGAGAGAGAGAAGGAGAGCGCACGGTTATGGACAGGCGGGAGAAGAGTAGAGTTGTCGTAGAAGCGACAATCGTGCGTTCGCGTTGGAGTTTTGCGTCCGTGCGTCCTCGCGCGGCGTCGGTTTCCGGCGAAATGCCCGAGAGAGCAGCGTCGTCAGGCGAAAACCCGTGGTGGGGTAGTATGGGAATAGAGGAGAAGGGATTCACGGTATTGGTAGCTTCAGGGGTAACGTCGGTGGCGGCGGCGGTAGTAGCCTATTAGGGTGGGGGTTTCAAAGTTGGCTGAATCGAGAAGGGGGAAAATAGTAAGAGAGGGGAAGGGCGAGACAGAGAACAACCAGTCAGGAACGGAGAGTGGCGTGTGCCGACGACTGTGGCGCGAATAGCGCAGAACGGACTACTACCCGATCTCGACTCGCTCCTAGCACGTCCAACCTGGCTTTGTTCAAAAATGAAGATGGCGCGGGTTTGAAACTCGATAAATAGCTGATTGGCCAAGAACGTTTAACGTCTTTCGAACGTTCCACTGCCGATAACCTAACGTATCGAGATCCCACGTGATATTCGTTTAATTGTACGTTTGCTTTCGCTACCAAATCCCTTTTGTTCTATATGAATAAAATTCATTTTGTTCAAAGACGAGGGGTTCGAGAGTACGTGGCGCACAAGACACGTCTGCTTCGAGGCTACGTCGCTCGATTCAAATAAGCTCTCCGGCGCTGCGATCCGTCCACGCGCTTTTGGACACCCTGTACCTGGAAAAATCGATAAATATCCCGCTCGAAATACTCTTCCTTCTGATATTTCAAGCTAATACCCTTTTCTGTTATATTGATTTAGTCCTATTGTATTCTATTCTTTATTTATCTTATCATGTATATTTATACCCATACCGCGCGAATATTGTACGATACTTTGTACGGATGCTTTTCGTGTCACGCGGACGCGACATGACTACTACCAGAAAATTTAGCTTTGCCTCGCATGATTTTCACAGGCGTTACGTATCACGTATGCTTTCTTCGTGACGCAGTCATTATTATTGCTCTTTTTCACTTATCTTATTTTTTTTAAATAATCTTGCAGTGCTCGGGAATTTTCTAGAATATTATATTTCGTTCTTGGACTGATCGACTTCCGTCGTGAAAGTATCAGCCAGCATTGTGACTCCGTTTAATGGCTACCTTCGACGTAAACGAACGGAAGGACTACTACAGCGCCAATGGCAGATTTTTTTCTTTCTTTTGAATGAAATGGCTAAGACAATATTTCAGCCATGTTATCTTGAAATACGTCTGTGAGATTTCTTGTATATTTAATGATCCGATAATTAGACAAGCGTGCGATGGGCGGCTTTGAAGAACTTTAAATAGATTCTCTTTTACGGAAATGTCGATATATTAACGATACTGTTAAATTCATTGTTATTCTTGGGATTTTGTAAAAGTGATAACGATGTTACATCATTGTGATTTCTGTAATATGATTCTTATTTCTTATGAATTTTTATCTGTACCTGCTTCACGGTATACACGTGAAAGATTGCTGGTGGCGTCTCGCGCGATACGAATTCTTTCATGGAAAAATATTACTAATATATATTTTAGATCCGCGTGGGACGTTAATATTGTTTATACTTTGACATTCAGCATTGCGTCAACTCCGGGAGGAACGGACGAAACGGTAAAAGGTGTAAACTTTTTAGAAATTGTACGTCACTTTGGTACAACGCGCATGCGTGCGTTGACTGCATGAACGTCAACTTCCGATCAGAGCGCTCACTTCCTTTTTCTCCCAAGCATCGAAGATGGTAGGCATTTTCATATTTACTATAAGCATTTTATTATCTATTGAAATTATGGTAATCCATGGGCAACAGCTAATATTGATAACGATTTTGGTGGAATTGATCAATTTCGTGACTGTTCTATTGGATATTTTTTAATTTTATGTAAACTGTATCTTCATAACAACATGACAGACGAGTATAACCTCAAAAACATGCAATACATGAAATTCAGTATTTTCTATATTATATCAGCCGAATCTAAAGATTTGTTCGTAATGTTAGTTATTGCTGTTTATGAGTCATTGTATTTCTATATTTCATGGATACTGTAATCGTACGATTTTTTAATAAACAACAGATCTTATGGGAACACAAAATAGTTTGTAAATAACGAGCAGTTATGTAAAGATTACAGTGAATAATACTAAAAATCAAAATATTTTGTTTACAGGTTAACGTTCCCAAACAAAGACGCACTTTCTGCAAAAAGTGCAAAGTGCACAAGCCACATAAGGTGACGCAATATAAGAAAAGCAAAGAAAGGCATGCTTCTCAGGGTCGTAGACGTTACGACCGTAAGCAGCAAGGTTTTGGTGGACAAACCAAGCCTATTTTCCGTAAGAAGGTATGTTACAATGGTATTAAAAGAATCGTAGAGTCCAATCTTTGAGGCGGAAGCATAATCTTGTTTTGTTTGGTAACTTTAGGCTAAGACAACCAAGAAAATTGTATTGAGGATGGAATGCACAGAATGCAAATATAGGAAGCAAATTCCTTTGAAGCGTTGCAAGCATTTCGAGCTGGGAGGTGATAAGAAGAGGAAGGTATGTATTTGTTTGGTTATTTATGCAATTGATGACTTAAAGATTTTTATATGCAATGTAGAATGGAATTAATTTTGTTTTTATTGTCAATGACTAATTCGTATATATCTTTTTAATTACAGGGACAGATGATCCAGTTCTAAACATCTCTTAACATTATGTATTTGGGTGTATTAAGAAAAGAAAAATAAATCTGGGAGGATTTGTAAAATGGTTTTATTTATTAACGTACCTTGTATAATGCAAAAATACATACATTGCACTTATTTTTTTCATGATGTACATGGTTACCAATAAAGTAATCAGTCATCTTCTTTTGCACTTTCACCTGGTGCATCAGGTTTTGCTTTTGGAACTAACTGTTGCGGGTCACTGTAAGTAGATACAGCATTCAAAATTAATCAAATGAAAATCATGAAATACGCGTTGTATCGTTAAACATTATCGTATATCTGTTAAAATCATTTTCTCTAATATAAAACTAGAATATATATTTTATAAGAAACGTAGCAAGCTGCAATTAAAAGATGCATCTTTTACAAGAACTTACTCTAAAAGCGATGGATCTAGTCCTTCCTGTTGCATCTTCAGTTTGATCGCTGGCCTAGGAACACCTACGTGCAGCATTTTAAAATATTTTCCATATGTAGGATCTTCACTGATAGGTTGTTTATCGACCTCTGGTTCCTCCACTTTAGTTTCATTGCAATCAGGTTGATCTATCTTTTGCTCCAAAACCTCTTCTTTCTTGACCTCTTCATTGTCTACCTTAACATCTTCCTGATGATCTGGTGATTCTTTTAGGCCTGGTATAGAGGATAGCTATTCAGAAAAAAAAAGTCCAAATTTCTCCCATTACTTCTGATGTAGAGCTCCGCTCACGACAGATGAATCTAAATATTATACCCTCGACTCAAGAAGTTGCAGCGAAGCCTCTACCCTCTGCAATTTATTCTCAAACTCGAACAATCTTTCTTCACATGATAGTGCAAATTTATTCAAAAACGTGACAGTGTGTACGATAAAATGATTAATAAAGGCAATAGTTCTCTTCTGATGTATAGGTGGAACCTGCAAGCAAAAAACAACATCCCAACCAGCACTACATTGCATATAATATGAAATTCATAAATATCAAATAACAAACCTGCGTGTAATCAATAGTAGGTTCAATAATTGGAATATTGTAATCACTCATAATATCGAACGCCCTTCCTTTATTGCCCTCTTACGTATTCTGTCAAACATGTAGTTTGACAGCATCAAAATACATTCGTTGGTTAAGTACGGCCGGCCTGATGCGCAGGTACACGTTCGGCGCCATTGTATATCATGCAAGGCTCCCTATTTTGAAGGTCTGCTAATATTTTCTAATTACATTAGTGTCTTTATCAATTTCCGTAGAATTCTCCTAACAACTATGTAATGTGCTGTGTAAATGCTGTATTTCTAAAAAACAAAGGAATGACTTAAACCATGAAAATTTAATGGTTCTAGTGAATTGATCTCATACCATATCTGGAGCTACGAAAAAGTTCTCCAATATCACTGCAATGACAAGAGAATTTGCAAAAATATCTACAAAATTGAAAAAGAAACGATTTCATAGACATTACATGCAGTAGTATGATAAACAGTTTTATAATCGTGATAATTCATTCCTAAAAAAGAATTATAAGCCAATCCACTTAGCTTAAACCACCACGCAATTTTACCCGAATAGCTCCACAGTCCTTTTCTCACTATAAAAATATATTTCCCAACTTCTTTTATTAGTCTGAAATATTTTCAAAGTGACAGAAACGCGCGTCTTTTATCACGTGTTCAAGGCCATCGCGAAATCAAAGGCTTAAAATATTTACAGCGACATTATCAACTGGGTAAAGGGTGCAACATGACATCCTCTATTTTTCAATGACTTCTCCAGGTCGCACTCCATTAAGAATCCTAGAAAATCTCCGCACAAAAGAGGTAGCATTAATCATGTCTTTATTATTCAATGAAAATATCTATTATTTTTGAGAAGAATAATGAATCCAACTGCCATATAAAGTCTCAACCAGTAAAGCAGAAACTGAAGGAGCGTACCGCGTGCCACTGGTTGTACCGGCGCTGTGGCGGTAGATTTTCCCGGACGTGATGACCGACATCGTACGTCCAACAACGCCAGCGAAGTTGTTGTCAGAAAGATTTTACTGCATGGAGATCGTACGGGAAGCTGTAATATTCTAAAGCATGGACTCGCCACCCGCGTTAGAGACTGTTTATCAGGCAGTCTACTCGTTGTACAACAATCCGGACACATTGGAAAAGGAAAAAGCATCACTATGGCTGGGCGAATTACAAAGATCGGTGAGTTTCCCTTTATTTCTTCTCGGCACGTTTAATCAGCCTTGGTATTAGTGATTGATTCTGTTATTGCCCTTGATAAATCGGTACTATCACTCAATAATTGATTATTTTGTTGCCACTTTGCATACACGTTTTCAGTATTGCTGTATGTTTTGATCTAGAATGTTAACCTCGTATCGGCTCTACTATGTTATTTAACGACGTTATTTTAAAATATCGTGCTGTAAAAATACTTTCTCTACGTGGGCGTGATGTGGGTAAATATATATGTTTGGTAGGCTGCGGAAGTTCATTCATACGAGTGAGAATCACCTGATACTTTGTATCGCTGTAATGATTATTTCTTTAATAAATATTTCGTTTATACATTTCTTCTGGATTTTATTCTTCAGGTATATGCATGGAAGGTGGCAGACGAAATGCTCCAGCAAAAGAGAGACTTGGAGTCATGTTACTTCGCTGCACAGACTATGCGTACAAAAATCCAATTGTCCTTTCATGAATTGCCAACTGAAGCTCACGCATCACTGAGAGACTCTTTAATGGAGCACATATCTCAAATCAACGAGCATACCAATACCGTTATAGTTACACAGGTTTGTTTAAGCTAGAAAGGAAGGTATTTATATATACTTAAAAAATTATCTATGTATTTTTTGTTTGCAGCTATGTCTAGCTCTGGCAGACCTTACGCTACAAATGTCCTCCTGGCAAAAACCAGTGGTAGATTTAATAAATAGGTTTGGCGGTAACACAGCCAGTTTGTGGCCATTGCTGGAAGTTATGATCGTTCTTCCAGAAGAAGTAAACGCTAGATCTCTCAGGTTCGTGTCATTATAATAAATATCAAACTTCAGTCTAATATATCTCACAAAACTTCACTTTAGATTAGGAGCCAATAGGCGGCAACATATTTTAATGGACTTGACCGCGAGTGCAGAAACAGTTATGGAGTTCCTGGTATGTAAATTATGAACACTATCAACGCAACTATAGTATATAGTTCACATAGTCTACCCCACACTATGCAGATCATATTACCCATCTTATCACCCCTTCCCTATATGCTTTATTCTTATTGTTTCTTGTTGTAGTGTATACATACTGCGTAATTCGTTCCTTCTCTCTTTGCCCACCCAGTATTTACTTCCCTCTTGTCTTCCACACCTTCTATAAGCAAACCTTTTCTTACTTCTCTCCATTCAAGTACTTCAGCAGTTAAAACCGTCTTATCTACTCGTTTCCTCTTAAAGAACTGACTTCATTGTTTTTACTGTCTCTCTGACCTCTCTGGCTTTTTATCCATTGCGTCCAACATCTTCTACGCATACATACCCTTTGCTCTTAACCTTTCTATTTCACCTTCTGCCAGTGTTTCTCTTTGATACGTATCCTTTTGATTAATCTCCAAAGTGATTTCTATTTGACCCTAAATACAAGTATAGTTTAATATAAGTATGTCTTTATAATCTTTTCAGAAAATGTGTTTAAAGAATGGCGGAGACAATGTACAAATTCACGTACGAATACTCCGTTGTTTCACAAGTTGGACAATTGTACATGCAATTTCCCTCCAGGCCGTCCCCTCCAGTGATATTGTAGCTTACGCCTTTCAGGTAGATATAATTTCTTCAGTATTCACTAACTTAAATTCCACCTGAAAGGAAATTAAAGACATTATAAATCTCCCTCGTGCAGGTACTAGGCAATCATATGGCCAGTTCGCAACTACACGAAGCTGCGACTGATTGCGTTTGCGTTATACTACAAGCTCTTGAAAAAGAGAGCAGTTGCAACCGTGGTCACAACACCGAATTAGAAGCGCAACTTCAACAGCTTCAGTTGTGCCTCTTTACAAGTGTCACAACCCTCGAACAACCGTATCATTTATCAGTGGCACATGAAGACATGGATAAGTAATCTATCCTCTTCACGTATCCTTAACATTTGTACAACTGTTCACACCTAATGAACATAGTGGAATATTACTCTGCAGGTCTATGAATTACTGTCGGATATTCACTGAACTTGCGGAAACTTTCCTGGAAACTATGGTCGTCGGTAGCGTGGGTGGTAAACAACATTATGCTATTAAAATACTCGATCTGGTTCTCATGTGCGTTGGTCATCATGACTACGAGGTAAACATCTTAAACTTTAATACCGCAAACAAAAATCAATCATACGTGCCATAACAATATGAAATTTCAAGGTGGCGGAAATAACCTTCAATCTGTGGTATCGTTTATCAGAAGTTCTTTATCAAAGGAACAGCGACGACCTCAATTCTGTTTTTAAACCTCACATAGAGAGACTTATCGGAGCTTTATGCAGGCACTGTCAAATGGAGCCTGATCAAGTTAGTTATCTTGAATTTTCGAAACAATATTCTAGGTTGAATCAGAATAATCAATATATAACTTTCATTCGATTAGCTGGGACTTGTCGAAGAGGGTGGTGGCGGAGAAGAATTTGCAGACTTCCGAGGCCGAGTATCAGAGTTAATCAAGGACGTAGTCTTTGTTGTTGGAAGCAGTCACTGTTTCCGCCAAATGTTCTCGAACTTGACTGGTGGTCCTGGACCACAGGGACAACCTGCTCATCCACCTACCTGGGATTCGACAGAAGCTGCACTTTTTGTTATGCAAGCAGTTGCAAAAAATATTCTACCGTAAGTTGCTTTTCCAACTGTATACTTACTAGCTCTTATTATGTACATTTTGTCTTCTATTGTCATATTTACGTTCAAGCAGGGAAGAAAATGACGTGGTACCAAAGGTAGTTGAAGCTATTTTGAATCTACCTGAAAATGCTCATATAGCAGTACGACATACGAGTATTCTTTTACTTGGGGAATTATGCGAATGGATTGAAAAGCATCCGCAGTCTTTAGGTAAAGTCTCATGACAAGTAATGTCTTTCGTTTTGTAAGCTCTTAAAATTGAGCGCGATTATTTGTCTTTCAGAACCAGTACTAAATTTTCTACTAGCATGTCTCAACCAAAGAGGATTAGGAAACGCAGCTTCCCGCGCTCTACAAAGTATCTGCGCAGCCTGTCCGTTACATATGGCTGCCCACTTCCAGGGTCTTTTACAAATAGCTCGTTCCTTGGACAATTTTGCCATCAGTAACGAGGCAGCTATAGTGTTGCTCAAAGGTATATTCTTTTTAATAGTCTGTAATTTAAGTGAGCTTTTGTCTTATAATAACTTCTGTGTTTGTCATTCAGGAGTGTCCAGTACTCTGGCCAGAATGCCGAAAGATGAGATCGCACCAGCGATGAAGGAGCTGTGCTGGTTCCAGGCGAGGCCCTTGTGCGAACTCATGGAGTCCCGAGGAATTCCTATCGAGAGAGGCACCAAGACTGATCCCATGATTTGGCTAGACAGGCTTGCAGCTATATTCAGACATACAAATCCTCGAATTGAGAATCCTAACGAACCTCATCCTTGTCAAAGTGTCATCACTGAGGTAATTCTTCAGTATGAAAATTATTTCCTTGAATTACTTATGGCAAAGAGTACAGTATGTTGGATTTATGGTGATTCGTGAAACAGATGTGGCCAGTACTGTCCAATGCATGTAATACTTATCAACACGACACAAGACTCATGGAAAGATGCTGTCGATGCTTGAGGTTTGCAGTTCGCTGCGTAGGAAAACATTCAGCTCACCTCTTAGAGCCTCTTGTAAAACAGGTATAGTATAAATACCATAGTCTTGTAAAAACACCTAACCTTGATAGATTATACAAATAATTTTTGGTTAATTAGATTGTGGAGCTTTACGCAGCCCATCAACACAGTTGTTTCTTGTACCTCGGTTCCATCTTGGTGGATGAGTATGCAAGTGACATAGACTGCGTCCCAGGATTATTGGGGATGTTAGAAGCTTTCATCGGTCCCACCTTCACAATACTTCAGCATCCTGACGGTCTTAAAAATCATCCAGACACAGTGGATGATCTATTTCGTTTATGCGCCAGGTAATCTCATTCTTCAAATACAAAAAATACTTGTATTTCCATAATTAAATAAAACTAATGACTTTCCTCAGATTTCTGCAAAGGGCACCAGTTGCATTTCTACATTCTGCCGCCCTTGGGAGCATCGTCGAGTGCGCTCTCCTCGCTTGCAGCTTGGATCACAGAGATGCCAATGCCTCCGTCATGAAATTCTTCTACGATTTACTTCACAGCGGTTGTAATCACGAGGTATGCATCAAGCGTATCTCTTCCAGGAAAACCCTGATGACATTTGACCCCGACGCTCTTAACGGTATAACGTGTTTTTCATTAGAACCGATCGGACTTCGCGATAAGACGACAACTGGTCCAGGAAATAGTGAGAAAGGAAGGACAATCCTTAGTCGCCAGGTTACTACACGCTTCTGTGTTTTCTTTACACTCTTATATGCTCTCCGACGTAGCCGACGTTATCGTCGAGTTAACATCCTTCGACAGAGAGGTAAGATAACGTTCTCTTATCCATACTAATATAAAATTCATCAATCTTTAAGGAAAAATTTTTCTTTCTTTAAGCTTGTATCAAAATGGCTGGAAGAAGCTATCAAAGCAATGCCCACACAAAATGTCGGAGGTTCACCCACGGCTACTCCCGAGCAACTATTAGAATTTCACAATACAGTCACGAGGTAATTGACACCATAACGGAGTCTGCCATTATCATTAGCCAATAGTATTGATCCATTCTGTTGATCGATATTTTAATATCCTTTTCTACTGCTCTACTTTCCAGAGCGGATTCCTCGAAAACGGTAAGCCACGCACTTCGCAATTTCGCCCGTCTGTTTCGTTGACGTGTCTGCGCTCACCGTTGGGACTATAAGAAGAAATAAAAGTATAAATACAAAATGATGTCCGCGAGTTACGGGTAACGAAGCTCTACCAAAACTCTCTTCAAAGCCATCGCTATGAATGATATAGTGGCTTGGGATGTCGATGATAACACTGTACGAATGAGGAGTCAGCGTTGTACATATATATGTAATTCGCAACGTTAAGCGCTATAAGAAGGATGATGATGATGATGTTGATGACGAAGACGACGAAGACGATGATGATGACAACGTTGTCCTTAGCCGTACATCTCGTACGCAAAGTATACTCGTGTGGATATTTCTAAATGACAATGACAGAAAAGACAAACCCGATAATTCGTTGCATTAGTAGCGAATATTTCTTGCGATTATCGCAGGTCAAACTTTCCTTCTTTTTGTGCTTTCACAACACTCTTTCCCGCCTTTTTACCTTTTTTTTTATTGTATCATTAATCATTCTTCTTTTCCCTTTTTATTATTCACCTGCGAGTACAACGTTCCTGCACAAATGAATTTCACGAGCTTCTTCTTGTGCGCACGCGCAACCCCGAGGATTCGATCGCGTCTATCAGTTGTGCAATCTTAATCTAGTAATAATTGTTTCATGAAAATCAAGGAGAAAGAAATGACTAAGGAAATGGACGTTCGCGACTATTTCAATTTGCAGAACGTTGATCGAGTCATTGGGAATTCAGAATTTATGCGCTGCGCCTGATGAATAGCGTCCCTTTAAAAGTCGTGACTAGACATTATTAATACGTATGACTCTCGTGATATGATCGCTGATGACTTTTTAATAACTGACTTACTAATATCAAGGTAGACTCCATATGTCGTGCTTTACCTATGCATTCTGTTAGGTATCACCTAGTCACGAGTCTGAGATAGCAATTTATTTAATCATGTCGATCCAGTCCACCGAGATGTGCTTTGCGAACGACGAGTAGTTAATTAGCGGCTGATCAAGGGGTACATTTTATGAACACGTCCTCGAGTGATCATCATGCTTGATGAAGAAACTGTGACAAATTACGAGGAAGATAAAACATTGTGTGCTGTGAGGAACTTGAAATTCTCCATGGGAAACATATTATTTTCTATGTTCCGTCAATGTATTACGTACGATCCGCGCATGTATTATATATCTGATAGCGCCATTCTTCTTCTTTTTTTTTTTAATATTTTTTAGGGATAAAAGCGTCGACCTAGGGAACCAGAATAATGTCCTTGATTGTGAAATGTATTGGGTGATTACTCAATTAAACGCGAGATGGCAGGACGAGCGTCATTGTTACAAAAGAATTGAATGAATTGGAATTGTAGGATTTTGAAGTGATTTTTACATAAATACTTTATGTATGGTAAAGTATTTGCATTTTCTGTTCGGTACTTCGTGTAAATTTCATAGGCTTTTTTTCCTCCGATGTCACGACGAGTCTTGACTTTTTTTTTCGCGGATTGTTACTGTACGGTTATAGATCGATCGGCAATCGAGAAGGCATAGCAAGAACCATTAATTGTGTTTACAATGATTTAAAGGAAAGAAAAAGAAAAGGTAATCGCAGCAAACTCAATGGTGTTTGCAAGTAAATCCTTGATGGAACGTTCAGCATTCACGCTGGGAACTACTTGTCGTTTTCTTTTGTAATAACGCATCATCGACAAACTTCAAATAAAGTGATATTTTTTAACTATCTAAGGTAGAACCACGAGGTAGATCGTTAACGAGTCAATAAATAAAACCAGTCAATAAAGGCGGAAACTAAAAAAAAATATTTAAACGACCAACGTTCTTTCATTTTCCAACAAGTGCCGCCACCGCGGAGGAAACGGGAAATTATCGAACTTCGTTCACCCCATCAAAATCTGTTCCACCATCAAATTCGAACGTTCCAACCGTCAATACGTTTGATCTTTCTCATGAAGCGTAACGCATTCTCGATCGTCGATAAAACAGACGACGTGATTATTCCTACCCGTTCTACAGTGGCATCAGTTAAAATAGAAAAATAACCACCAAGCCAACATTAATTAACGACTTTGTTTTTCTTTAACAATCTTCGCGCGCCCCAACCGGAAATGAATACTCATGATCGATGACCTCCAGCCCACTTTGGAGGCTGCAGCGGCGCCTTAACGAGCTCGCCGAGAAAATTTGACTTTAATAAGGGGAACCTCTGCCACTGACAGATTCACTTACAGGCCGACGAGTAATTCTACTTCGTTATTGAAAGGAATTCGCACTTGGGTGTTTATCGATTCCTAAGAAGGCTGCTCTATCGCGATTATTCCACTCCATTCGTCGCGAGGAGAATTCACGCGTGGTTTTTGTTCCGGGAAAAGCCATTCTCGAAACTGCTTTTATATTGTGTCAGACGAGACTTACGGCGGAAGACAATATCGTTCTCATTGTCCATTAGACACGCTCGCGAAGCCATCTGTCCGGTAAGGAAGTTTATAAGGCGTGTCAAAAGACGACTGGAGTCAGCTTCCTCCACCATGAATCTTCTCCAGGTTTCTTGCTCGTGTATAAAACGAGTGGCTGAGTATACACGTGAAGAGAGACAAGATAATTATTATTATTGTACGAATACCTTGAGTTATCCTTTATCCCAATCAAGTATTCTCTACGTCGGTAAGCTCTAGTCATTTTTCCTAATAAAGTAATTTACACGACGAACTCGAACAATCCGATGGATTCTGCAATTAGCTACTAATTATCCATTAACTGGCTCTTCAGTTCGACCCCGAACAGGATATGCCCAGCACACGTGGTGGCCGAGCATGCGTGAAGCCGCATTTAACCATTGTAAATAATTATGCAGCGCGAGCGAACCATCCAATTACTGGAACTTGACGAAAAAAAAGAGGGGGAAAGAAGAGGGGGTATGAGAAACGAAGAAAGAAGCAAAGAAAAAGATAAGACCGTCAGTATGTGGAAGGTGAATAAAAACTCGAAACGTCAGTTTATAAAGCAACTACCTGAATCTCACACGCAACCAATGGCGAGACTAAGCTTTCGTATACTATATACAGGATACGTCCATATCTCAACGCATGGTAATTGGTCACTGACTCTGCTCTAGTATCTGATTTCAAGAAGCTTTCTTATCAGATTACACATGATGGCGTCGATTAGAATTCCTGTGATTAGATTAATCAACGATTACACTTCAGTATTCCAGTTCACGCTACGGCCAGTACCTAATAATACTTATAGAGTCAAATAGAACTCTAGTATAATTATGGATAGAAATATTAATTTTTGAAATTCCTTCGTATATTTACAAGCATATTCCTCTTTGTTTTTTTTAGTGCTAATCGATCTTTTATATTCTGATACCCGAACGAATCTGGATAAATTTTGATGCACGTAGTAGACTCTATGATCTACGACTGAAATTCTTACACTCTTTTTTTATTTGCTCATTCCCTCAAGAACAAGAGGCACAAACTCGGGAGCTTCAGAAGCGTGACGTCTACCACATTGGCAAGACGCACAGTGTCCGCAGCAACCTTAAAAGAATGCAACCTATGAGCGTTGCACCGACATTCCACTCTCGGAAGGTGATTCACGGCGATTGTGCTTACTAACACAGCTGACTGCTGACTCACAGACAGATAGACAGTCAGAAAGACGTACGGATGAGTTAAAAGACGTGGAGCGGACTCTGACCGTCTCAAGGTGCAGCAGTGTGGCGCCTGAAGATATTTTTTCTTTACGCCTTTACTCTCGCAATTTTCCAACGACTCTGATCATCCCTAACAGTGAGCATCCACAGGTAGGAGTGAGAGAGTGAGAAAGAGAGATCAGTCGATCGACGCGCCTCCTGTATGAAAGACGCAAAAAAGAGCTACGTTATAAACGTGTAATACGTTGATCCTTAATCATGGAAGGAAGAGATTAGGAATTTGTACCTGATAGAAGAGGATGCTCTGCTACCTGGTGAAACTTAGGGTCTTGTAAAAATGGAACAGCTGCCAGGTTGGCAGTACTGCTAGCATAAGTGTTGGTGAGTTTGCAAGGTGAACCGGAAATATTTGAGTAAATGGTTACTGGTACCAGGCTTACAACCGGTGCAGGTGCCCCCCTGTCCGCCATTTTTCTTTTCAAGTATTACCAGTCTACCAAAAGGCTCTTGGACTTCGAGTTTTTTTTCGCCTGAATTTTATTCTCCAAGTGGACTACCATTAGGTGAGCTGCTTTTGTGCTTTATCGAAATCCTTAAGCTGATCTGTTCAGAGTGGGTTAATTCTTCCTGTCGAAGCTGTCCCGAATCCTCTAGGTATTCTTTGCCCCGTCGACGGAGGATAAAAGGGACGAGAGAAGACGAACAAAAATGGCCGGGCAAAGTGGTTTCGGGTTCAGATCCGGTGAAGCCTCCTCCAAATTCTCAGGACATTGCTGGCAATCTCCAAGCTTGAGTCACTCACGCGTTATATGAGTCACCCTGACTCGGTGGGCTTTGCGGCACCGGGGAATCGGTTTCTAACAAAGGAATGTCAATGCCGTAGGTGTAAGGAGATTCTAGTATAAATGCCCTTGCCACCGTTATGTTTCCCTAAGACAGCATTTAGTTAACGATAACGAAATACCATCCCGAAGCGGAAGTCCTATCTTGCATCAATTTCCTGGCTAGAAAAATTCCTCAAAACTATCATCATACCATGCGTTTCTCTCAGTCCAATTTCTCAACACTTAACTATCTATCTTCCGTTACTACGGGTACACTCCAATCCAATACTCCAGGCTCCCTTTTCATCCCACGATTTTCTTCCTACTCCCTAGAAATCCATACTCCCCCTTTTTTTTCACAAGAGACTATCATCTGTTTTGTCTATTCAACCGACTCCTGCGCCTATCTGCATCTCCTCAAGGCGCCGTAACTATAAATAGTCGTTTTAAATATCAGCGGCGGTTAATTATTGATCCGTGCAACGCTTCTGGATGAAAGCTCACGATATTTCCTGCAATACCGATAAGGTCCAATGGCCGTATACGCACTGACGTTTTCAAAGTACCATCGAATTTCCTACTGTAAACGCATACGGGCGCTAGTTTCGCCATATTACCCACCTCCCACGTGTTATATCTCCTCGTCCAATAAGTGCATTTCCGGCGCATGCCATTCACAAATACCAGCGATGTAGGCCTATTGTCAAATGATATCAGGGGCCATGGTACCATTCACTGCTTTTCGCGGTGTAACACGCGCTCATACGCATACTGAAATATGGTATATGTGTTAGTGTGTGTATATATATGGATCGTACACCCACCAATATGTAGAATGACGTACGTACGCCGAATCAGGCCGGGAATCGAGTTCCGAGAGACACACGTTTTAACATGCAGGCGTCGTGACATCGGACCTGGACAAAGAGAGATCGAGGTAGAGAAAGAAGAGCAAGAGAAAGATTAAGAGAGAGAGAGAGAGAGTATAAATCTCCCGTGGGAGGAGGCGGAGACTTCGTTATTAATACTCGTAATTATTTCAAGCGTTTAATGGGCGTAATCTTCCTTGCTATTCTGGGAAGTTTCGAGATTCGAACGTCACGACGCAATACATCCTTCCCTTCTTGATAGAACATTTAATATCTGAAGTACCATTGTCGTATATTCCTTTATCGTCTACGAAGAATCTCTGTGTTCGTCCCTGAAATCAATGTCTAAGTCGGATAATCTGAAGTCACGCGTGTACGAATTTCATTGGTTAAGTGTTTACCGATACAGTTTTAATTGCATGGGGACGTAACTCAATGGACTTAACTACTTTTGATTCTGTCGAGTCAAATGAGGAGATAGGACACGTTGCTGTGGAGAGCTGACTATCGAGAGCTTTCTTGACATAATGACAGAGGCGTAGTATATCATCGAAAAGAAAAATTTTGTTCGTGCTCGAGGGTAGTTCGAAGCCATCACTAGATGCACCCTCTCATCGACGGCGGCCAGTGGCGCGTTGCCCAGCAACCAGACAGCCAGACTGCTGTCTGGCAATCCCTTTGGTGGGGTGAGTCTGGACTGATGGGGAGGGGGAAGAGGGGGTTGACTAGAAGCAAGAATAGAGGGGATAGCGATGGGACAGGTAGCGCTGCCCATCTAGAAGCTAATATTTGTAGTGGGGGGGAGAGGGGAGGGGGGTAGTGATTGGCGCACGTTGCTACTATGAGTAGTCACAGGGACTAGTTGGACTTGCAGTATGAGGAGGAGTAGCATCGTCCGATTTTACAATGGTGGGGGGTAGCGACAGCCGGCATATATCAGAAGTGGGGGTTACTTCGGTCGCAAAGGGGCAGCCGGGTAGGACGAGGCGAGGTCAGTTTTCCGCCACGCCCGACGTCGACGCCGTCGTTCCGCCGCACCGCATTGCACTTTCGGCGCCACTGCATGCTGCCGCTGCATATCACTGCATTGCAAATACTCCTTTTTTTTTCTTTTCAACTTGCCTTCTTGCTCTCACCTACCACCATTGGACATCCGCACGATGTCTAAACTTTGTCCTGGACGAGGCAGGCACGGTTCGATGCTCCTTTGCGAGGGAGAGAAAGGAGCGTACACGTCCTGTACAACGTCCACGTTTTCTCTTGTTAATATTAAAGGCGTCCAGGAAAAAAAAAAAAGGTTATGTAGTTAGAGCCTTTCGCGACTATGCAGATGCAAATCAGCTTCCGGTGATCTTCTGATGTTTCGTAGTTGAAATTTTATTAAGTCCTTTCACACTCTTGGTTCCATTGTGTCAATGGCTTTTCTTCGTTGTATTCCACGTCGTATATTATCTCCAGTCGATAAGTTCTCCTGTATTATTATTCAAGATAAGCAAAGATGACCAGATTGTTATCTGAAGAGTCTGACGTGAACGTCTACGTACCATTGATTCACGCAGTGGAACGAAGAAGCTTTGAGAAAGGTCCAACCAATGACAAGGAGTCCAGTTTACGGCGGATACACCTAGAGACTTTTGGTAAGAATGACATTGCCAGATCGGGTTATATGGCGGACAATGCCAATCCGGTTCTCAGAGGGTTCTAGAAATGCTCAGCGGACTACGCAGGCGAATCATTCGAGTATTCCTTAATTAAAGCCCATTAATAGAGGAGTCTGTGTCTGTGGGGGCCGAAGGAGCCGCTGCACCCAGTCGACGGAGGATGACGGGCAATGGCAAAAGTTGAACAATAAGAACCGTTGGGTAAGTCTGGCCAGGCGACGCAGCGGGAACCTTTGGGGGCTCCGGGGAGGCTAGGCCAGAGCCCTAAACCCCTCCTCCTCCCCCAGATCCCCAAATCTTATACTACTTACTGGTTTTCCTCTCTTTCTTTATTTCATCCATTCTTACCTTTTCGACCACACTGGTCTACGTTCCGTCGTGGAAACATCGATCGTCTGATTCGAAAAAAATTGCGACATAATTCTTTAATAATATTCTTACTGATAAAACTTGCACTCTCTTCCATCGATACTTTAAGCATCGCTCTCTGTCGAATATCCAGGATCCATAAGTCCTTCATGAATATTGACGAGCTACTCTTAGTCCTAATCTGCATAGTCCTGAAATACATTATTTACAATATTCTCCTCATTAATTTCAGATATAGATATCGTACACTTGAATTTCACTATTCATTGGTCTTACGTCTTGCCTTCGGGTCTCGTTCCTTTGTTAAGTTTCTTTGATGACGCGAGATCGCCCTGCACCACGTAGAGAGGATCTTCTCGTGTCTCTCGCCAAGAAGACCGAAATACTTTCTTTCGTCAAAATCAACGAGTACGTTCTTCTCTCTCGCTTTCTCTATTTACAAGAAATTCACGTAGTCACCCTCTGCCTTCCAAATGCCAGTTTCTATAACGATGCCGCTCGGTGCTCCAGAGCTGTCCATTAGCCATACTTAAATTACAGTTAATAAATTGAGTAGCAGTATCAGTCTTAGTTACTGGCGTATCACTGTATATATCGTACAGTCATGTACACAGCGTATTACCCAGCATAGACAGAATGCCAGATGTGTATAAGCATGTACTCAAGGAAGACAATGACCAATTCACATATATACCTCGTTCATTCGTATATACACGAACTGTACTATGATAGCCTAGGGGATATAGGACTCCATTGTCACTGAAGTCATCCGCGATACTCGTGATCGTTCGGAAATTACAATTCCACGAGTATTGCGGGACCGAATGGAGTCCGCCCACTGTCGCCATCTTTTGCATAGATTCCAAAGTCAATTTCGACTCGGTACGAAAAAGTGGCTGTTACGAGAAGGTTAAAAAATATGTCTCTACATTACTATATGTGTATTATGATGGTCGATGGGAAGGAGAGAACGTCCTTCCTGGCTGTGAATTTTCGTTAGAATTCCTAGCACACCCTGGAGATACGTGATGGTAGAAAAAGAAACGGATTTTGAATTGTCTTTCTCTCTCTCTCTCTCTGTCTGTTCGTACGTCTTTATCACTCCGTTCTTTATCCTGTTCTCTTGACTGTCTCTTCACTCGCTGGTTTCCCGCGAGGAGTAATTATAGAGAACCCGAAGGCTGGCAGACACATTGAAATCAGCATGCACGCCCGTAACAAGGTATTTATACCAGCATTGTCGCGCTAACAGGATCTTTTCCCGAAACGGCGTCACCCGTTTTCGAGGATACGCCTCCTCGACGTCCCACGGGTAATATACGTGTAAGATCGACGCCATCTTTGATTCGCGATCCATCGCGCCTGCGTCGGACAATATCATCGTCATTGGCTTGTCAATATTTTCAATGGAAATTCCGCGAGGAAGTTACGATGCTATTAGATTTTGACGTCTGCTGGAATTTTATGTGATATATTAAAAGCGTACGAGATGGAGTTCACTTGACAGTAAATTCGCTGAGTGATGACCTTTTTTTTGCCCCTTTACTTTCTCTCTGTGTCTGTGATGGGAGAACCACTGACAGTGACGTAAAAGGTCATCATCGTTGCTCAAGGTCGTCAGGCTCTTTTTTTCGTGCCAAAAATAGTTTCGAAATTCAACGCTTATCGTTTGTCATTCGGCACATTTTGAGTTAATAGCTTGGTCAACGGACGTGTCGCGCGTTTGTCAAGGAGAAAATGGGCGGACTTTTTTGGTAGAACGACCGTTGCTAATTTTTGAAAAAAAAAAAAGAAGAATGGTTGCGCTACAAGAATCGCGTAGCGTTCTAATAACCTATACAAAAAATGCTCATCGAAAATTCATTATCCGTGCTCTTTGTCAAAATGAGTCATACCGATTAATCGAATTTTTCGTTACTCTCGGTATACGTTGGTTTTTACATTCTTTTTTGTCTTTTTCTTTTTATACGTGTTCATCCGCGAATAATAGCGAGAGCCCGGCATTAAGTCGCTCTACGATATAATCTTGAAAACGCACGCGGCGAGCTGTCGGGCGAATGTTTTCCGCACGGTGAATATGACGCCGGATAGGACTATAGGCGTGTGCGGAAACACACACGTGTCCTTTGGTCGCGTGCAGACATGCTTTTCGCACGGTGGCATAAAGCCCCAGACGTGGCGCAGGCATGCGGAGCCCTGCTCTGCAAAAATTCACCCACCTGCTCGACAAGACTTCAATTTTATTTTATTAACGGAGCAGTGCGGACCACTTTAAAAAAA
>JARQST010000094.1:89165-135877 GCA_030142225.1 Pachycephus smyrnensis | reverse complement strand
GCAAAAATTCACCCACCTGCTCGACAAGACTTCAATTTTATTTTATTAACGGAGCAGTGCGGACCACTTTAAAAAAAGAATGATCACCGACCGTTACTTCGGTAACAGTCGGACTAACGTGAATTGTCGAACAGTTTTGTTTTCTATTCCATTAACTTAAACTTAATGCCTACCATTCCCAATTTCGCAGCTAATACATACGGCACTGGTAACTATTTCGAAATTTTTTATGGTCGTGCCACAAGTTTCCTATGATACACTTTTACCGTGTAAAATTATTCTCACTGTGGGTAATATTAAGGGTGGGCGAATTCACATGGTAACATCGTCAGAGAATCGGTCGTCCGTCATTTTTCTCTCTGCGGGAGTCGTAACGAGTGCCAGGGCACTCTGGCTAATGGAGGCGGCCCTGTAGACAGTAAAACTGCCCTCCTGCTCCCGTCTCCCATCTGCCTTGGTACGTTATTGGCACCGGCTGATGGCCGATGCGAATTTGCGATGCCCGTATAGCCATCATTCCGTTGCGTTCTGCAGTTCCCATCCTCAAGTATCCATACACCTAGTATATATATACATATAGTATATATACACACATAGCAATGCCCGTTACAATTCTAGTATCCAACCACCATAGTCTGTAACATCCATCGATCTAGTATGAGACCAAGAATTCATAATAATCAAGAAATTTCTTTCTCAAGATATAAAGGTGGCATGGACCCTCATTAGAGTATCTATAATCAACAAGACGGTTGAGCCTCAAGTGACTTAATGGTACTTTCTTAATTAAGAAAAAGACAAGGTTCCCTAAATATCCGAATGGACGTTGTTAAACTGAAGAGGTACAAGAGTAACGCTACTTAAGGTAAACCTGGCTAATCGCACTTCCATAGGAATCCTTATTTATTCTCATGTCGACGACTACAGGAGGGCTGTTGGTGCACGACCATTGCCACGATCGTTAGTAGGCAGAGGTACCTACGGAAGGATAAATACTTCATGTGATTCTGTAACTATAATTGCTTCTCTTTTGAATAGACTTACCTGGTGTCTAATGGCATGGAGGAATAGCGCACCACGCGAATCATCCAACCTTGCAAGTATACATATCCCATTCAGGAGAATTCAGTGATGCGCAGAAATATATGTATCAGGATCTGACCAGTTGCAGAGTCTGTATCATTCAAGGAAACTTTTGTGCATCCTGATGGTATCTGTGCAGGAAAATGAAATAAGGGATGAAGACTTATACTGTATGTATAGTTACATAGATTTCTGTATAGTTATCATTAACGTACTAAGTAGTATCTATATACAGATCTAGTATTAAGTACTATTGATACTATATTGGCAAAATGTTCCAGGATCTACCTGGCCAGTGACTATACAGGGAAGTTCGACTGTCAGGCTCTTCAGGCTTTTGGCCAGGCAGTTTCAGGCAGCCTGTAGACAGGCAAGACGGAGCCAGGCTAGCGTTCGTTGGCTCGGGTGAAGGACCCTGTCTTCCTCTCTCATTCCCGGGACACTCCTGACTCCCCTGTTCATCCTTTCTCCCACTACGTACATCGCTCCCTCACTGCACCTCTCTCTAGTCTCTCCTCTCTCTTCTCTTTCTGCTCGATTCTCACTCTCTTTCTCTTGCTCTCTCCAATGCCACTCTCCAACCCCACTGTGTCTACCCTGGACTGCTCCACGAACTCCAGAGTCCGAACGATGCCACCTGGCTCTCGAATCGAATGTCGGGGCCCAGACGAAATTACACAAACTACTGCCGGAATCCTCGGTCAACCCCTCCTTCCTTGGTATGGCGGACCGATCGATCGTGGGAAAAGAAATAATTTCCGCATTGTTATGGGACGGTGAAATGCGACATCCTGCACGCTGTTACACCCTTAGGAAAGCATTGGGTGTCCCCTCGTACTGTGCAGAACGGTACGCACCTGGACTTCTTCTTGGCAAAGACTTTTCACTTTGTCATCCTAGGGATTTTTTTTTGGAGTCTGTCTAGATATAATCTGTAAAAGGTACCAAGGGTTAGATCGATAATTTGTGTAGGTGAGATCAAGATTATTCCTACCGGGGAAGTCAATTGAGTCTAATTGTTGGCTGCAGTGCTTTAGGTACTACTTGGTATCTGTTATCGACCTCTAATAATTACTTACTCTCTCGCGTAGTAACAGTCTTGCTCAGGAATTTGTATGTAATAATGCCTTTTTTTCTAATCTCTTGTCTCTCGACGACTTTCACCGTCGACGGGATATACTTTTCAGGGTCTGTCATATAATCACTGTAATCCATCGTTTTTCTACAGTGCCTTTATGCTATAGAAAATTCGTTACCGCCGGCTTGTGAGACAGCGTGAAATGTCTGTAATGTCCGGAGAAAATATAGCGATTTTTGGTTGCCTGGCGGATTCGTATGATGGCGACTTTCAACCCCGTCACGCACGAGCCGTCGCGGATCTACGAGTCGCTCGTTTTTACGCTCCGGAAACACGTAGCGATTAAAATATTCAAGGTCCAGACGTGCAAGCCATTTGGCAGGCAGCTATACGATAAGTAGATACTGCTTAAGCGTTTGAGTTTATTTTCGTGATGCTCATTTTTCTTTCTCTCACGGGCGTTCGCTTTTCTTTCTCTCTCTCTCTCTCTCTCTCTCTCTCTCTCTCTCTCTCTCTCTCTCTCTCTATCTCTATCTCTCTCGCTCTCTTTTTGTTCTTGCCCGAGGAATTCTAGCGACGGAGTCTGAAACGCTGGAGATATATAAGCTTTACTGTAAAAACGTTTTTACCCACCAATAAATCCATTCCGCGATACTCTGAATTTTCACAGCTTCACTTGGAATTGGTAGTTATTCCGCGAGAATCCCAAGAGACAAAGGATTTCTTTGTGACGAGATGGAAACAAAATCTTTACCAATTTATTCCTGGTTATTATTGGTTACTCGCAGGGTATTTGCTCCGTGTTATATACTGTACAGGAAATACCATCCAGTCTTTGTCGAACGTTAAATATTTAAAGTTTATCAATTGTCCTTTGAATCCCTTGTCAACGGCTAATTAAATGATTTACATTGCACGTGATTATGGTGAATTGTTAACGTATGTTAATTCTCGCAATATCGATATATTCATTTTAATAATCGCCCCTCGTTTTATCTCCTGAGTCTAGCAGCCAGTTACCGACCTCCTCGAGATGAATGCACGATGGGGGAGAGTCTTTGAAGAATCAGACATTTCGGAATTTCCGATGAGACGGCGGAAAATATGAAAAGTGTCGCGACCCGACTCGGCTACTCTCGGCTATCGTCTTTCCTGCCATTCGGTTTTATTCGGTTATTCCCGATCCTACTCGTGGATTTTCGCCGGCGATCGGCTCGACCCGATGTACAGTAGGATGAGTAGTAGAGCTGGCATAAGGCGACGTTTTGCGCCTTGTGCATCGGCCAATCGGCCAGTTCGTCGCCGGCCGTTCGTGAGAGAGGTATTCTCGCTTCGTTCTCGCTCCTAAAGACTTATCCACGACGGAGCACCAGGTCCTCTATTTGTCGACAAGTCGTCGTCATCGTCATACCGTCTCGAGTCACGAAAGTACTTTGCAAATTTCCAGAGGAACAGACCGATCGCAAGTGCACTTATTTCTGACACGTTCTCCTAAAATCCATTGGTCCATCCGGTACTCAACGTAATATCAGTGTTGGTGACGTGTTAATACGCCATTTTCATTATATATATTCGCGTTTATTGCGGAGGTTAAGAGGCACCCGATGGCACACGTAATCCCTATTAATTTCTACTAAAAGTATAGTCACAGTCGTCCGATCAGATTTAGCACGAAATTCTTACTTTTATTAACAGTCATTCCGGTTTTCTAATACACGGAATAATTGTAGATAGAAGCAGACAGCTATTGGAAGATCTACCGGAGAAAGAGAAGTCAAAATGATACGTTTTAGTCGATATTTCACTCCTTGGATCTAAAAATTTAAATATAACCTCAAAATTTAGCAACTCCATACGAAATCTTGAAAACCGGCTCCGCGACGTTCCAAACTTGAATAACCACCTTCGGCACTGTACTCTGTATGGTGGAGCACGAAGAGCAGGTAGAAAAAAAAAACGTTCGAAACACTTAACGGTAATCCATCTTTTGAAATACCATGAAATTTGTACCCGCCTCTGCTGCTGTTCTATCCCAATATAATTAGAGAACCAGGCATTACATGTTAAATCATCGTAGCGGTATAAATTCCTAGAAAATACTAGAACCAACCGACTCACGTAATAGTTCGTTCCATTCTAATATCGGAATAAAAGCTAGTCTACTATTAGGAGCGTCTCAAGTAAGGAAGTACCTATTCTCGAAGATGACTGCGTAGAAACCATTGAAGCAGTAACAATTATTCACTAATTCAAAACTGAGAACAGATAAGCCCGGGGGCCTCTTAATGCCGTAAGGATTCGTTACGCCACAGTGAAGAAACTTCCTTGGAAACAGTTAAAAAGGAAGAAAAGAAAAACTAATAAGAAAAAGAAAAAAAATGGGAAAGAAGAAGGAAACAAAAAATAGTGAATAACTCGTGTGGCCCAGACTAGACGATCTAAACTCGTCTCAACCTCGCGGAAGAGTATCCTTGGCGAATGTCGAGCTGCATTATTGATTGGAGTCAAAGTCGTCTTCAAGGAGGTCGGAAAGTGCAGTAACCGGCTCCCTTGTTCAAGCACGAAGGAACACGTGTTGGTGCAGGTAACAAAGCCTAGCAATTTTATTGATTGGCTATTGATACTTATGGTCACGGAAAGTTAAACTCCGTCCAGTCGTTAGAGAATATTAGAATTTTCTTTAGAAAGGATCACTGGCTTGTTTGTTACCTAATAATCCAGTTTCTCTGGTGCAGATCGTAATCCAGTAAGAGTTAGTCTGTATGATAAAATTTTCCATTACTTATCTTAATCCAGGATATTATTTACTTTCGTGAAATTGACGGTTTAACAAAAGCGATTATGACTGTTAGGCTGTCTATTGATTTTTATTGGTAAAAATAGCATTATATTATACTGGCTACCGATACTGTGTTACCTTCGAGCGAAACGAGTCTACGAAGTTATGCAATCTTCTGCGAAATTGTTTAACTTGCGAAAACCACCAGGAGTTCGATCGATTGGAGTTGACGTTCTTAAGTTTTCGATGAATTCATCAGATTTGCTTACGCTATGATTCTCTAATGCATTGTTATTATAGGGAAGCTATCTTCTTCTTTTTTTTTTCTTCACTTTATATCTCTACGGACATGTCCGTCAGTGGACGTATTCACTGGATGAAATTGGCTCGTTAGATCTTGTCACAGTAATTGTCACTATCGTCTCCTTAACGACTGGACGGATAGTAAAACGCACAAACGACAAAACCACTGTGCCATATAAATAGATTGTACTTTCGCACATGCTGTTTCAATGGTCATTTTGATTTTACTCTCGCATGCAGAAAAAAGACGAGAACGAAGAAGCCACAGACGTTTTTGTATTTTAATGCGCAGTCAAGTAGAATTCTCAAGAAGAGTATACAAGTATGCTTTGAGAATTCTTTTGATCGTGTTAGACGCCATTTTGAAACCAATCTAGTCATCCACGATTGACGTTGAGACTGGACCGAATTCTTTTTCTTCTTTCAAGTCCTATGGATCTTCAATTCTTCCACAGTCTATCTAAAATTAATATTTTCATTTATCCCCGATCCTCGCTTTGTTAAAACTTTATTTCGCCATTTTTATTATTTATATCCCTCTCGTATTCACTCTCCTGCGTTGTCCTGGTCGTAATTCTTCGTTACCAGAGCATGTATAAGATCCCTTAGCCGTACTACGTCATTCGCACTAAGCAGGGGTAGGTGGGAGGGTAAGTGGGGGGGTTGCGAGGAATCGGAGGGAAAAAAGAAAGCAAACAAACACGAGAGGGGAGGGGAGCATTCCTTGGTTTGCCGAACAAAGGGTCGAGAACGGGGACGTAAAGGGGAGCCAAAGGTCGAAACGTCGGGGCCGCCATTGGTTCAGAGTGAGTTCTTCTCTTGCGTAAAACAATTTGTTGGAAAAGTTTTCAGTCGGATGAGTCTCTCGGCTTCTTGTACCCACCCCCAATTCTTTCTCTTTTTCTTCTTACTTTATTCTTGCCTGTACTTTTTTTCGTTTCTTTTCAAATGTGTCGTTGCGAAAGGTCAGTTACTCTGGGTTAGGTGCGTACCTGGGCGACTCGCTTGAATACCCTGAGCCATACCCTGTATACTTGAAAGACGCCCGCCTATACCGACTGTTCCAAGATAAGAATTTTATAAACCAATCTACCAGCCACCTTTAGAAATTGCCTGCGTACAGCAAATAAACGTTATTTATTTTATCACGGGAAATTGTTCGTTCGCCCTGAAAGAGTGCTTTTGCGCCAGAAAAATTCATATTACTGTGTATATGTCAGGTACCTACTCGCTGTACAAGCGTACGAAACACGTAACGCCCATTTTGCTTTCTAGAGTATGATGTAGAACACTTGAAAATTGTTGAGGAAAAAAAAAACGAAACTATGCCCATTCACGAAGCATCTTCATAGCTGTGCCAGGGGATACGAGAGCTTTGCAAGAGTCTTATTTTAATTATTTTTCAAAATTCGTTACAGAGAATCTCTGGAAGATGCGTCTTGAACGAAAAGCCATATCGATAATATTCCTTGCCACGTGGCTTCGGATGTAGTTAGTCAATTTTTTTTTAAAATTCTCTTTGTGTCTCATTTGTCGAAATGCACGATTGTTCGCTAATACTTTCTGTCTGGCCTCCTTTTAAGGCCTTCTGAAGTACCGGTGCCATTAAAGTGGGTACGTATTACGCACTAGGCACTATATCTATAGGCGCACGTGTCCTGCGGTCGATGGCTTCGTATCGTGATATATGAACGCCGAAGAAGAAAAAAAAGATAGAGAGAGAAGAAGAGTGCTCGTCATTGGAAAGGAGAGGAACTATGGGAAATCGTGAAAGTGATAAATTACGAGTGGGTTTGCTTCTCTCGTTCTTCTTTCTAACGGCGAGGATCGAACGAGTGTGGGACGATAAGAGAGCATTATTCGCATTTTGCCACGAACAAGACAAGACGCCGCCTGACGTTCGCTCGGTAGAGTCGCGAAAACCCGAATCTATTATTAGCCAACCTTTACTTGGGGCGTATTTGCAGGGGAGCGATCGTATTTATTTTTACAAAAGTCCTGTGGGCGACGGAATCTCTATCAGCGACGTTCTCTCATTTTTTTTTTGTGCGTAGGACGACGACCGATTATCTTGCGACAATAATTCATCCCACAGTTATTCGTAGCCGGTATTTAGTCTTTAAATGTTATTGAAATTTAGCCAAAACAAGAAAGAGACATTTGTTGGTTATGTTCGCGAGCGCTTTGAGATCTCGAAGGTTAACTGAAAGAGTTTTGTAACCATGTTGAATGGCATGTATTCCGTTAATTACTGTTCGGGTACTTACAGTGTACCTAGTATATAATTCGTTTACGTATCCTGATAATTGTTGAGTGGCTAATTAAAATTTTAATACTGTCTACCAGCGGTTTCGCGATTCCACGGTTAATTTCGTCGCTCGTACGAGACTGCTATTGGTTTGGTATGCAGATACTGTACTATTACCTCCATTGGGAATCGGCTTGAGGAATCGATCACGCTGACCTAGAACAAGCCACGTCGACGACGACGATGACTTTGTTAAAGTCGAGGGCACACAGCATCTGCGCGATTCTCATCTCTGATAACGCGCGATGATAAGATATATATACTTCACGCTGCAAGAAAAACCTTTATTCGTTGGTAAGAGTTAGAAACGTTACGCGCTAATTTCTCTTTATTATCGTCCTCCAATAGAACGCCGTGGTTTTAACGCTTTCGAAAGTCAGCAAGGTGACAGCTCGATTACTCCTAAGCCCACGTTTATAATTGGCGCTACATCTATCCCGGTACTTAACAGGGAGGGGAGGAGAAGAAACTCGTGAAATTGATAAGCCAAAGGCATTCTAGGAAATTTCACACGACCCGCTAAAATCTCGCGTTAATTCTCGTGAACGGTGGTACTTGAAATTTCCCACGAAATATTCATTTATACCAGAAAGCGAATGTCTCTGTCGCGTTTTCGACTGTTTTCATGGGGACGCGGACTGAAAAGAGGGACAATGAAAGGGCAGAAATGACGGGAGGGTACCATAAAGGTCGCAGTCAGGAGATTGGTTCGAGGATGAGAGAGGAAAAGAGTTAGAAACGCGCCTGAATGACACTCCTACGTTTCACGTATCCTTCTGTGTATGTATGTATATATATACACGCTGTTCATACATTCTTATACACAGAGGAGCCATTACGTCCGGGAACTCTGTAAGCTCTGTCATTTTATTCTCTAACGTGCACGTCATGCGGCAGTTAGTTCGCAGTTACATCAAATGAGATCTACACATCGGTAAAATTACACTTGACATTCTCCCGCGGTGACGAGTCGGCTCGAAATGACGATTTGAAAATGTCGACGGGGAAGGGACACGTGTCGGTACGATAAAAATTCTTGGTAGAACGAAATTCAGGGATACCGTGTGCGAGGATATCATAGAAACCGATAGGTTTAGATCGTACAGTGTCAAAATATGGGCGTATCGAGTCTCCGTTACGCTTTGAACAGTTTGGATACACTATACTCTCCTCCTAAAGGTTATAAAATCGATACACAATATTTTGAAATGTATATTGAATTCCAGTGTCACGTGCCTACCTAGCAAGTTTACTATAAAAAAAAAAAGATCTAGCTTTTTTTAAATAAACCTCCCATCTGGTTCCATACCGGATTTTGACATAAAATCTTAGCTCTCTTATCTTTTTTGGTACCAAGCTTTCTGCTGTTCGCTTCGTAACAAGGATCTTGGCAATCGGTTCTCAATTTTCATTATGCCAACAGGGCCCGTAGTCATTTCCCATGTGTACTTATCGTGAAATGTACTTGTTTCGTAGTGGCAATCGACGAATAAACTTGTAGGTACTCAAGAGAGCTAAGCAAACGGGGCTGCCAGTGAGCCAGAGGCAGTCAGCCAGCTAGCTAGCCAGCCAGCCGGCCGGCCGGCCGACCGACCGACCGGCTAGTCATGTGGGCTGGGAATGTGCCGGTTCGTGCGCGTTCGCGCGTGTTCATGTGGTTCCGCAAAGGTTCGTGTTAGTCTTTAGAGGAGTGTATTGGTGGTTGAGCTTATATGCGTGTGCTGATGTCAACGCCTGGTGGGTCGCCGCGCTCGACGCCAGTTTTATTTAATCACACTGCTCTGCCCGGCTGCCGGCAGGCCTGTTGCTAGGCGCCCCCTCTTCCTGGGGCCCTCTTGCCTCCGCCCCTGAACGTCTCTCCTCGCGTCCCTCTGGGCAGACCCACCTCTTCTACTATCTCTCTTTCTCACTAGCTGCTTTCCTCTTTACTCCTCGTGGGTCCCCTCTCACCCCAACGCCCCGTCCCATATCTCTTCCATTTCATCCATTACCAGACGGGCCAGACACACGGGGATTGGCAAATCCTCCATTTTGTACTAATAGACGGGCTACCCAGTCAGTTTTACACTGTGCGTTCAAAGTCACGGCCTTCTCTCTAACCTCTCGGTCACGCATTGCGCGTCAGCAGTGTTCTTTTTTTGGGGGAATATTCCAAAACAAGGATTGGCCCATGGAACCGGGCCCCTCCAATTCCGAAAATTCTTTAACCAACGGATCTCTCCACTTCTTACTCTATATATCCTTCTGGATACCAAACACTCATCCCTGTCCAGCTCCACTCGACCTCCTTTCGATCATCACCAAACCGGTCGGCTGTTTTTACAGGGGAGTCTCTTGAAAGGACCTCCATCCTGCTACGGAACTCTTCTATAGCATCCCCAGGAGCAGCGGTTTGATGTGGGCGTAAAATGGCGAAGGTCTTAAAAGATCGTTGGGCTCTTCAAACATAATCTTTTCTCCCATCACGTCGACAAGTATCCTCTTCACTTCTGCCTTTACAAGGGGATATTGTTTATATTGTGATAAGGTCAAAACATTCGAATTCTCTAACGGTCCTCGGTACGCAAGATGGCAATTTAAATTTGGCCTAACGGGCGTGGCGCCGCGTGCCGACTTCTCTCCCAGTCCTAGATACGTCACAATCTCGACTCTTCAAGAGTTTCTTACGACTCGTGCTTCTCGCTTTTACTATTGCTGGTAGACATTATCGCTCGCCGGCCGGCTTGCAACGAATTACGTGTATATGCATGTATACGTAGAAGGTGCCGTGGCGACTTGTTCCAGCGGGACAAAGCGAACGGAAATGGTATGCAACTAGTGACGTCAGCCATAGCCTCAGGGAGAAGGAGGCTCGTTCTTTTCTTTCGGGCCGGTTTCGTGTCGGCTGGCCGTGTCCTTGAAATTCGTGAGATCGGAGACCGACGCGCCATAGGCGTCCCAATGGAGGACAATGGCGACGAACGCGCCCTCTCTGTCTTTCTGTCTCTTTCACTCTCCTATAACCCCTCGAAGTCCAAAGCACATCAGCACAATGAGAGACTCGCGAATAGTTTTTCCTTGAGAATACCGTAGCTCTCGAGACGGACAGACTCCTCTCTTGTGCAGTCGAGACGCAACGGTTTTCTTTGTTTTTCTCCAAGTTATTTCGAAGCCGCCAAATATTTTACGGGACCGATTTCCGTTTAGAAAACTCTGCTCTCAGCTTGACTCGCGCAGTCGCCTCGTCTCCGGTAACTGCCACTGTTGAAAAAATGGCGCTGCGCCTCACGCTATTTTCACACTTTTTTATTCTCCTTTCTTTATCTCTACGTCATCGGAGAAAAATGGCACGTCGTTCTTCTTTCTTCCTTCACGCACAATCCTCTCGCTTAATTTGTTTTTACTGCTTTTTCTTTTCCACTTGCACGTGTCGCAATCATCGTTGGACTCGGGCCTCGCAGCCCGGTTTTCTCGTCTCGCGAAAGATGTAAATAAAACGTAGCGAGCGAAGGAGCATAGGCGTTATTTACAGCGAGACGGGAAGAAGGGTCGGCAGATCGAAGAGACGGCTAATTTCAAAATTCGTCGTGCAGCACTCCTTGTCTCTGAATTGTTCTACGCGAATCTTCTCGCAGTGCCCACGACTTACTCGCGCGCGCTTGTTTTTCTCTTTTCTTTCTCTTTTCTTCTCCTTTCTCGTAAGCGCAGCCTCGTCAGCTGCTGGACCTTGCACGACATGGGGACGAGACAAAAATAGATTTTCGAAGACGATACATTATTCCGTATCCACGTAACTACGCGCTTATATATGGACTTACGTACCAGACGCACAATAAACACGTTTGAGTAAACAAGGAAAATATTGAGCATGCATTGTGTGTATACTATTCGCCTTGGAGATAATGAAAATGGCAAATTTTCAAGGCAACCCGAGGTCGTAATCGCATTTCTCAAGAATATTATCAACCAACGAAGGAGATTTCACTGTGCCAAAATTTATACTGAGGTCAATGTGACCCCAGATAGACTTGTGGTTGCTCGACCAGATTCTCTCTCTCTTTCTTTCTTCCTCTCTGTCTCCCTTTCTTCCCTCTCTTTCACGCTTTCAACGACCGTTGACACTGCGACCTTCGCGTAGGTCAAATACAAACACGACTAATTGACCGCGAGCCGGTCGTGTACCAGGCGAGGTTCCGAGCCACAGGCTTCCTGCGTGCACGTTGAACTTTTTGAAAATCGATCCTCCCCCTCTCTTCCCGCTCCACCAACCTCTTGGAGGCAGTCATTATCTTATCGTCTATACAGATGAGTCACGGGATTGCGGGTAAACATTTTCGTAAAACAAATATGCTTTGTTTCATCGTGGTTTCCATAGTTACTCAGTTTTTCCTGTTGTAACAGAGGAAAATAACGGTTACTCAAAGTCTCGATTGTCGTGTAATCTCATTTTGGTTGAACCGGAAGTCTCGTAAATGGTCCCACGCCTCTTCGTACTTATTTTCATATCTACATACATGTAGGCCACTCCTGCAGCGCATTGAAAACGGGCCCAGCAATAGAACGACCACATAACCTAACTTCTCGGTATGCTCCTCCTTCCGGTTGTCCAAGAAGTCGACGATTTTCCTCCTGCGCGATTCACGGATAGCTAAAAGGAAACCGGGAATATAGAAAGGAACGAAGCGAAAGAGGATAGCAATTTAATGTCTACCTTAAAGTACAAGGAATGGTCGCTCGAGGATCAGGATACTAGAAAAGACCTTTAACCAGGAGCAGCAGCACCAGCGGCGACAGCATCGAATCGCGTAGAAAGTTTTCCGCTGCATTCCTAGAATTATTTGCGTCCCGGCTGTCTCTTGCATCGGACAACCTTGCCCCGTTCCGTCCCGTCCCCACGTCTTTAACCGTCTCCTCTCTGTTCCTCATCCTCCGTATAACTTCGCGCTCCGTCTCTCGCCAATTATCCTCCTTATCCCCCTGCTCGTTGTTCGTTCCCTACCAACTGGCTGCTTTGATTCATCGAAATCTTCCCCGTCGGCTCCGCACGCCACTCCTTTGGCGCATAGCCCCCACCACCCGACTAGTAACTTCCAGTCGTGAAACTGGGTGGGGAACGCCGGGGCCTTCCCCTCGCTTCGTCCTCGGCTGCCCGGAGTCTCAATGTCATGACGTGTCGGCCGGCTCCGAAGGCATCGCACTGCGACTGCGACTCCGCCATGCTTCGACGTCACTATCCCAGCCATCTAGAAAATAATTATCCTCTCAGTCCTTAGCTGCTCTGCACCGGGATCGCTGCCCATCCTAAACCAACTACTAGACCCGGGGACCCGGTAGGACAAGATAAGTCAGGATTCTTTGGATAACGACTGACGTTTGACGTACACACGTGTTACCCACCCACGTTTAAAAAACACATTCGGTAGCTAAGCACCCATCAGTGATATCTTTCGCGTATACATACTTTCATTCTCGTTGCCAGGTCGGCGTCGCGACGCGAAATTTGGTTTCTCATTGTTCACGGTTGCGTAACGGAGCAGCAACTTTCGGAAACGACAATGCCGTTATATAAAACTTGAAGGAAAGCTTGAGTCCGTTTCTCCTTTTTGGAATACATTTTAGAGGTTACTGTCCTTGTCGCTGTTTTTTTTTTTTGTAAATCCACCCAATGTAACATTTGAATAATGTATCCTTAGCCAGGCAGTTATATACGTGTGTCTATATATACATATATATCATATAGCCAAGTTTGCCAAAACTATTCTGAATCCTCGGCGCAATTTTATCATCACTTCCAGAGGACGCTTCAAATATCTCTCCCCATAGGATATACATATGTGCATACGTATGCGCGAAGAGAGACAGACGCCCGGATGTACACGTATCTATACGTATGCATATATGTAACGGTGAAAGTCGTCACTCGAACGTTTCGACGATTCAGCTAGTGCGACGCGAATGAGAATCGTGTCTGGACGTCGTTCCAGTATTTTCTGTGTCGCCGATAAAACGCCGTCCAACGCAGACAGGGCACGTACAATACAGACAGTACATCGCGGAGGACGTCCTTGTCGAGCGAATCCGAAACCAGTCAAGTGTCCACACCCTGTAGTGTCGCATTAATTATTTTTCCTCCTCCGTTTCCACGAACCTTGCGATCATCGCAAAAAAATTGTCAGCGAGTCGTCATTGCGAATCGTCATTGCGGGTTGCGGCGTGACTCACGTTTTCCTTGGCGAAAAATTCTATTTGGAAGATTGACCGTCCTCTTGTGCTACAGTGAAAATGATCTGGTTATAAACACGTATATCCCCGTTGGAATGTGTGAAGTGCGTGTTCGTCGTCGTGTTACGTCCCGTTGTCCTCCTCCCTCGTGGATACAAAAAAAGCTGAAACGCAATTGACGATGTCATCGGTCAGGGTACCTATCATACATACGTCTGCCATGTACCTTGGGAACGACGCAGTTTTCGTATTGGTTCTCTCGTTGCACGGAGACGTAAGAGGATCCGTGACGGATAACGAAAACAGCCGGTGGACGCGGACGGATCTCCGACCTGGGGAGTCAAACTAGTAAACGAGCCTTTAGTTCGTATTCCGTAGCTGAACGTGGTACCCGTTAACCTGGGAATGGTCGCGCGATTTTATTTCGCCATTTAAAAAGCATTGACTTCTTAGGGTGTCTCAGACACCCCACGCGAAAACTCGGGTTTAAATACGTACGGTACGTATCGCTGTTCGGGTCTTTTGGAGTGACAGTTTTGTCGACGTTTTCGAGGAAATTTCCACTGAAGTATTACGGAGAAACAAAGATTATAACGGAACAATGGTGGTTTATGAGGGTGTCGAACCTAACCTCCCTTTATGGTTGACAGGCTTGGAGAATTTGTCAAAAATTCAAACTACCTGCTCGCTACGACGATGCCATCTGCTCGTGGTCGGTTAGAGGATTCTACGATCCTCGCTAACAAATATGTATTTAAGAGGCCGTTTCGGCATCTGCTTTGCTCAGTCTTACGCCGCGTTTCCACCGGTACGGTGGTGGCTCTCTCCTGGACTTATTTGGACTTTTGTGTGTTAGCTGCTACGGTTCCTCTCCTCCTTGTCTCTTTTTTTTCTCTCTTACTCTGTCTCTCTCTCTCTCTCTCTGTCTTACACTCTCTCCTCGTTCACTTGCCAACTTCAGTACCCGTGGCAAATGTCCTTTCGAATTATTGGCAGATACACCTTGGTTATTCCAGTGCTCTTGAACGCTTTGAACATTTACGCTACATCATCCTCTGTCGTTTGGTGTATTAATTTGTAGTGAAGTGACATTGGTGCTGATAGACCGTGATACGCAGATCGAGGACACCAAGGACATCCAGGATACACAGCAAATATCCATCGGAAATGGATATTGCCTAAATGCCGTTTGCAACGCGCGCTACTCGGGTACTTCAGGCTGTGCTATTCCTATAATCAGTCAGGTACCAGAAGTAGCGCGCGCTGCTGAAGGGCCATCATCCGACCAACGTCACTGGACAATTGGATTTAGTTAATTGTTGTGCGTCGTAAAATTTTTCGTCGACGGTCCACCAAGAAGTGATTTTTCAAGATGGCCGATGAAATCGTTGGAGAGGCTGCATGTTAATTGTACTTCATCAGGTGCTCTGGTGAATCCGATACCCGGCACCTGTTGGAGCGCAATTCATATGACTGTGCCTTGCTTGCGTATCCGCCTTTTCATCTACTTGCCTTTCTTGGAGCCATTCGATTATTCCGTCGTTTGTTCAATTAACCAATGACTGCGCGCCACTCCTTGTTTTTCTTTTTCATTTCTGTAAGTGGGTGTGCGTCCTGCTCGCGGAAGACTACCGTTAGTCGGCCGGTGCGCCGCGTATATTTCTATAAAATTACAAATGATGATAATTCTTGTACTTTCTTCTTCTTGTGTCAATTCGCAGGACTTGGCCAAGGATTTCTTGTTGGCATGGTGTCCTTGGGATTGGGAGTGGATCAGCGTACTGTGAACGCTGCCCATGGACTGTGGTAACATCAATATTTTTTTTTTCTTGTAATTACTCCGCCCATTTTACGGTACACAATTTCAATATTATTTATCAGAAATCTATAATATATACGTTACTTTATTCGTGCTCGCTTTCATCCTTTTTATGGACTGATAATATTTCTCATTAAGATTGACAGATTATGCTTTATCCGGACACGAGATAGGATCGTGCATATGCATACGTTCTATAATATATATTATATAAGTGCAAATGCACGTGTACCAGTTATTAAAATCATGACGTGTGAAAGACGTGACAGGTTTCGACACGTGTGAGAATTGTCAAAAGGTCGAAGGTCGTAGGTCGAGCTTACGCCTGTGCAAATATATAATTGGAAACACGATAACGACCACGGCTTGGCTCTGGTACCCTTTATAATACTAAAAGAAAAAAGAAAAAAATTAAGTATCTCGTGGAGGATCGCGACACGAGAAAAGAGAAACAAAAGTGAAGAAGCAGCACGTGCAGGAAATCCAGCGTAAGAAGAAACGATGGCCAATTATCGAAATGCCTGGAGAGAAGAACGAAGCAAAAGAAAAGGGGAGTCATCATATACGTACTCTGGTCACTTCGTCAAATGGAACGTCGCACTCTCGTGCAGCGTCTTCCCTCGTGTATCTATTTTATCTACGGAGAAGAGAATATTCCAAGCCTCATCCTTATAGGTTATGTTTTTACTTTGAGTTTCGTGGAACGCCAGGCTACCACTGGAGCAGAGAATAAAAATATCAAACTTGCGCGTATACTCATCTGGATATCTATTGCTTTGACTCTCGTTACGCTCTAGCGTTAATAAAAGGTAGACATTATGTATTTCTAGTTATGTCTTTTGGAAAGAAATGAATTCGTTATGATTATGAGATTCTCGAAGACTATGAAGTATTGTTTTTCTATCGTTCTCTGTAATGCTTTAACATTACTCTGAGTCGTGGACTTTTGAATTTGTTGTATCCATAGGAGTACGGATACTCAATGGGCTAATGCTACGGTAAAAAATTACCACCCTGTATACGTTACGTACCTGGTAAACTTTTGAAAGTGAAATCTGATGTACGAAATAATCTGTAGAAGTCCTATCGCGTTTTTTTTCGGTCAGTCAGACGAGATACAGTAACTGCACAATATTTTTTTGTTCCAAAAATACATTTAAACTTGTTTGGACTACTTCGTGGAATGTTACCTCATACTTTGGATTGTTTTACCCTAGATTCGTGCGTGAATTTAAGAGAGAACAGGTATATAAGTCAACCCATATAAATGTACCTACATGGTTCTCTATAACACAGTCGTTTCACGAGTAAAAGATTCTGTCCTAGGAGATACATTTACCTTAACGCTCATAATTTTAACTCAGACTTTATTCGTGAAATAATGTTCATTTATTTACGTACGACTAACAAATATCGTTCAAATAAAGATCTTGATGCTAAAATTATTAAGTAATAAAATATAATGGATGTTTGTATGAACAATATGTTTCCTTATGAATGATATGTTGTTTTTATTGACACCTTTTGAAACGAGTGACTTAGAAAGGTTAAGAGTCATAGGAAGATGGCTCCTCCAAAAGCTATTTTATTCGTGGACGGACTCTACGTCCTAGAAAAAAATATAATTTTCAAAATTCATTCCTTAAGGCATCCAATAGGATAAGAGTTGTAACATCTTAAAGATGACTTTTGGACGTATGCGTTGTGTCTGGGATTTTAAGGGACAACCTAACCTCAAACAACGAGTTTTTGTGGTTTAACAAAAATTCTCTGAGCTGTTAAAGGCAATTTTGAGTATTTACGTCATCGTTAAGAGTAATCAAAGGATTGGATTAAGATTACTAATCGTTACCTGCATCTAACGTTATTAAAAATTTCAAAATGGAGTAAATCATTCCATAGCGTTACCAGTCCTTCGGTCATTACCTTCCTACTAAATTATGTGATTTATGGATTAATTATATATTGAATAGCCACGTACCAGATTCCTGTAATCGCACGAGGTTTATTTCTAGCCGATATAGAAAGTTAATCGTACATAAGATAATCATTGTTCAAATGTAATCAGCCGAGCTGCTTGAAATTCGCCAGGAATTGCGCGACAAATGGTTTGCGAGTTTATTGAAGCGCATCTGGGGGGTCGGTCGATGCGACAATATTTAGTCTGCACTCTCGTCATGGATGTATGGCTGATACGTAAGTGTCTACGTCAACGACCACGTATCGTCAGTTCCCGGAACGTTTTGCAGTCGCAACGCTAAAGGCTTTTTCCACGAATCGTCCATATAAGACAAGCAAGGAAGTTAAGTCTAAACAGACTTTTTTTTACAGATCCTATTAGAAATTTTTATATACATACTACAGGATAACTTACCGTTAAGCAATTGAGGAACTGCAGAGCTTTCTCTGTATACAGGTATATGCTCCATGTTCTTCCTCGAGTATCATTCGAAGAGCAGCTACTCCTGGAAAAACGGTTCGTCGCCAAGGATGGGTTACCTGGACAATGAGCAGAAACGAAAAAGAAAGTTAAGCTGTGAATTTGCTTCGTGCCGCGTTTGGGCAGATGCGTTCGATTATGGTTGCAGGAACGAAAACGTTGTCAGTTCGTGGCCGGACTGTGCCAATTTACCAATTTGCCAATAGCAGTGACCCGGATTTCGTGCTGGTGGATCATCATTTTCTGGACTGGTTGAATGGGCGTGTATTTATCTACCTAACTACCTACGTGAAATGGTCATGAAAAGGGGAGGATACCTCCAGTCGAAGTTTACATTGCCATACGGCAGAGTATTCTTTTATATTAGTTTCTTGATTGGACGCTGACGAGTCTCTTTATGTGGAATTTCTCATCGTTTTGCTGCTTGGATCTCAAGAGACTAATTATAGGTACTAATTAGTTTTATGGGATCATTGCTATCATGTTTTTTTTTAATACTTGGAAACTTGTCAGACTATTCGCAATCTTGTACTGTTATAATTTATCTTTTTTTTTCTCTATTGGCTCCGCTTTTTTGTAATGGAGATAAATACGGATGCATTGCTGTACAGTGAGCCATTCTGTTCGTCAGGTATACGTATAGCGTGTAATAGCTAGGTCGGCAGGATCATAGATTGCTGCTGGTTATCTATGATGGAAGCTCTGATATCAAGGAACGAGAATAGAATGCGCCAATAATAGGTAATCCTTGTCGATGGGGACCTGGATTAAAGGAAAAAGTGCAGCCAATCCATTGTTGGAGTTTGCGAATTTTATTAAGAACCGGAACCGCCGTCTGTATTTTGAAATGGCGCTCAGGTTTGATTTTTTTTAAATCTACAAGGAAAAATTGAAAAATCCATTTGATCAAGGTCTTGTCGTGGCTACGGAAAGGCTAGTGTCCATATGTGTACGTACAATAATGGCGACTACGACGTCGTCCTCTAGGTTAGAGGAACTTTCACTAGCTACTGGGAAACGATAAGGAGATTGCTTCTTCTTCGCTTTTTTGGTTTTTTTTTTCTTTACGTTGGCTGTTATTTTAACTCTATTGGGACTTCCAGGCAATTGAATGATTTTACAAAGTGCACGGGGCTATCTGTTACAGCTTATGGATCAACGCTAATTCAACTGGAAGTTGGATCATGACCAACCACTACTTGGAGGGAACCTTCAAGGGGCAAATTAGATTGATCTGTGGATTATACCTACTGATTGAAAAAAGTATCATGAAAATATTGTACAGTGAATAAAGTTTTAATAAAGCTTTGGTCTAATGTACAATGAGATCTTTGTTCTATTTTTTTTTATTGATGCCCTGAATCATTCATCAATTAAGATAGTCTTATCTTGTCAGTTTGGGACTCTTATGACTTATTCAATATAATAAAAATATATTCGTCAGTCAATACCGTAATTTTTTTCATTCCAACCCAGCTTTTCAATTCCATTTAAATGTTGGAATTTTAGCATTTTATATTTAGGATATACAGTGCGTAGGGTTTGAATATTAATCAAAAGAGTATCGGGCGGCCTTGATAAGATTCTCAGAAATATTTGGGGGTAACGTTAACATTACGTATAATTAGGAACGAGGAACACTGGTAGAATTTCTGCAATTAAAAGTCTCATACAAGCGTTCGTGTACAGTCCATAATAACTTTATTCTCTTATCCTTAATAACATTATCATAAATGTACGTACACAATTGCGAGCTAATACGTAATGCTCTTATACAATAAAAATTTTTTGTACTCGGGATTTATCATTCTCTTATCCATTTCTTATTATCGCCCCGTGTGAATCTCTCGATCCCGTTCGAGTATACACTATCATAAAATCTTCACGTCGAATTAAAACAATGGTCGACTTTGCTCGTTAGCAAAGATTTCATCAATGAATTAATGCAAGGACTTTATTTAAAACCACCTAATATAGGTAATGACGTTAAACGATACCGTGGAAGGACGTGCACGAATTCTTAATACACTACAAGGGGGAGAAAAAAAAAGAAATGCCAATCAGGATTTCAGTACCGGATGCATTCTTATTTTGATGAACCTGCAGGTGAAGAGCGGATGGCCACTTTTTCTCATAAGTTCCTATAAAGGTACAGGGTACTGGGATTCGCGTCAATGGTGGAAAAAAAAAGAAAATAAAAATAAAAAGAAAGGCCTCTCGGTTCTTAGGGTACGGACTAAGGCGTGAAATCTGCTTGTAGCGGCTTATGGCTTCCCATAAGAAGAAGAAGAGGAGGAGATAGAAGAGAAGGGCAGATTCTCATGAACGGAAAGGGTGGCCTTTCTATTAGAGACCACTAGGGGACGAATGCACGAGAGAGAGAGAGAGAGAAAGAGAGAGAGAGCTAGAAAGACTGAGGGTGAAAGATGAGGAGAAAGCAGGAAGAGGTTATTGGCCAGTTATATTAGTTTGAAGCGGAGGGTGTCTTGGGCGGCTGGAAGGGATTCCATTTCAGACACTCCGGATCGATTTCCTTGTAGACGGGACCGCGTCGCTTCACTCTCTCTTTGTAGTCGTCGATCACATCCTGGAATGATTATATATTTTTTTTATCAAACAACAATAAGTATCAGAGCTTCGTGTAATAAGGCTTCCATGACAAAGGATTCTGGGAGTATCGAGATCATCTGGTAAAAATTTTTTTTTTCAATCTCCTCAACAGTATCACCAGGTTACTCTTGTATCTGTTAACGATACTAGTGCTACGGAAACGTTAAGAAATTCTAGCCAGGAACTCGAAGACATGGTACCGTAATCCCCTTACATTTCTCATAAACAAAATTCTATACGAGCCATCCAGGCATTCATAGAATACCATTTTTTTTTAGAGAAAAAAGAAGTTTTAAAACGTGATAAGAATACTGAAGGGTTAAGTAGTCCCTGGGTCGTGGTTTACCTGCTTTTTCAGTATGATATGTTTGCCCTTCCAGTACTTCATCATCCCCAAGGCTTGTAGGGTGCTAACTATGTCGTAAGAGTCAATGGCCATTTCTTTGCTGATGTCTAGAAAAGACGTGTATATATATATATTATATGATATATTATATGATATAGTCCCCATATATATACGTGACAGTATATATAACGTAGAGAAAATCTTATGAAATTCCTCGACTCTCATAAACCTTCGTACAGTACAATTGTCTCACCTTTAACGGACAGTTCCTTGCCGCCAAAGTTACAAAGGTATTGCAGTAACACGTCCTTCCAGTAACTCCGGTAGGAGATCAAACCGAGGTCAGACAGGGGCTTCTCCGGCGAGCCAATCTTCTTCTCCACCCTCGTCAGCAAGTAGCCTGCCAGGCAGAACGATAAGTATCAGGATATCTGGCATCCTGTGCCAGGATCTCTGATCCGCTTCAGGATCCCGATCCCTGAGAGGCTTCCTCATCGGGCACCGGCTGTGTGAATAATTCTACCGGGTTTTCCCCAAGTAACATTATCTACAGGTATTAGCCGCAAAAGGAGACAAGTGCGACGGGGATGATTTTAAAAGATCTCACAACAGACTAGCAAAAGATTATCTCAGTGTAAAAATCATTAAAAAATTCATCATGAGATCCCACCAGGAGGTAACTGTACCGGATACCTATGTACTTTCGATCCATACCAATCAATAGTGAATTTTTAATATTTTTTACTCTCCCTGTCCCCCACCCAGGTCCCAGAAACCCCCTGAGCACCTCTGCAGGGTTAACGTCCGCGGTGGACGAGTTCATTGGCACTTGGTGCCCGATCGACTCTGTGCCGTTTCGTCTTGTTCTGCCGACCAATCCTTGTCAGGAGTATCAAGCAGTCGAAGATGCTGTTACAAGACAGCCAAGGAGTCACCAAAGGATACTCATATAGCTCGGTCAATGCTGAACTAGATTTATAGGTTAGGTAGGATTCTAGACGTATAAATTATGCCCAATTCATGGATAAATGTGTCTCGGGGTGTTTATCGATGGTATATCTAGCACAGGGTTATCAATAGGTCCTCCAGGACATTGCTAACGTAGGAGATCCTTGTAGCCCGGGGTCCTGGAGACCCCGGTATACTATCAGAGTCACTGACCGTGGACGATAAAATGACTCCTTCAGTATGGTTGAACGCTCGTTCCGGCTCGTTCGGTTTTCTATCTACAACCTGGGGTCCCAGACACCCCACTTTTACGGTAAATCTATATTCGTTTCTCTGATCAACATTGGACATCCGGTATGGATACTCCGGGGAGACTTGGGGACCTTCTACATGAATTTTGTTGTTGTTGTAATTGTAACAAGTTGCGAACAACTTGCCTTGGGTGTTTGTAACATTTGTTTTAATTATGTTCAATGATCTCATTGTTGCCTAGTGCAACCTGGTCTAAACAGTATGTACGAACCTAACCTATACGAGCCGACCCCTTTCTTTTAGATCAGAAACTTGGGAAGCTGTGACCTGGGTAGATAGCTGATTAGAAGATCTTTGTGAAAATAATCGATACACAGAGATCCCTAAGAAATTGTAAAATTTGAGGTTAATTAGTGCAAATGCTACGAGGATATTTATAACAGAATTGTTTACTGGTCGTAAACAGGTTGGGTTAGGTTTCGTGCATCAGTCCAAAAACGACGTGTTATGACGGGAAAATTGATCATACGAGAATTTCGATAAAACGTCATTACGTAAGTTGTTACGATCATCGATATTTCTCGTGTAAGATTTACATTCGTATTAACACAACTTAATACCAGTGGGAAATCCATAGGGCGTTGGTATTAAAACCCGTAATTCCAGAGTCCCGAGTAGGACGCGCACCAGCCCAGGATTACTTCGGGAAGGCTGAGCGCATTCATTACGCGTCTCGTTCAGTCTGCAGACTTTTGGGGCGAGGACCTGTGACGGCGGCGTCGGCAGGCGTCGGTGGTGTCGACACGGTGGTATGGGTTCAGGGTGAGGTGGATGAGGGGAGGGGGTTAGATACGAGGTAGGTATGACCATGCAACGTAGTGGTTATGGGGCTTGGCGGGAGGGATCTCTCACCCTTTCACCCTTTGGCGTCCCTTCCAACTGGAGCCAGGGCGAGCCCTCCCGCCTCGGCCTCCAGCCAAGAGGAGTGGGTGAGGTCACGGGAGGTCATAGTATCGCAACGGTACGCCAGACTCGAACCACAACCCCAAACTGATGTGAGTTGGGGTAGCTAGTGGTAAGAGAGAGAGTACGACGGGGTGTGTATACTGAACTCGTTGAGGCTCGACGTCTGGAACAGGTATTCTGATGGGACGTATCATAGTCCGGAATAACAGTGGAGTTTTCCAGAAGACGTTGGAACCTGAAGCAGAGATCCTAGAGCACCAGATAACCAAGCCAGCTAGCCAAGCCAGTCAGCCAGCCAGGAGGAGCAGCCAGTAGTAGTGGCGGATCCGGCGCCGATCGATGCGGCGAGACGCCGGGCGTCGCACTTTCCGCTAACCACTCCACTCCGCCGTACTCTCCGCACTCCACTATCCGGTATCCACGGGCACCGGCGCCTCTACCTCCACAACCTTCAGCTCCGGTCGTAGCCCACAGAGGAGACTCAACCCGGTTCATAGTACGTCACCCTGGATTCACTCTCTCTCTCTTGCTCTCATACTATCTCCTTCCACAACCCCCAGACTCTCCTTCGTGCTTCACCTCGACAGCATCATCATCGTCGTCGTCGTCGTCGTCGTCGTCGACGGCATCAATGAAAATGACGTCACGGCAAAAAGCCCACGTTTAATTATCGTCCGCTCGAAAACGCCTTTTTAAACGCCCTCTACCCCCGTTGACGCGGTCTAGCCGCGGTTCACCCTCACCCCTTCACCATCCTCCTCAATCTCTCTCGTCATTCCTACCCTCATCTCGTATAATCCCCTCTCCACAACCGACAACCATGGACCGACAGCCCGCTGCAAGAATGATCCATCTCGCTTCTACTACTGTTACTACTGCTACTATTACTACTACTATCACTACTATTACTATCGGTGCCACCACTCCTTCTCTCAGTGGCTGCTGCAGCAAGGGATGCTGCAGAGGATGCGCTTGGGAGTGGATGCTGGGTCTGGTCTGATTTCATATCGAATGGGATATGCGGGTATCGATGAGCATTCTCAGTGATGGCACAAGGAAGTCAATGACCCCCCGGGTCTAACGATACGAATCTTCCTCCGAGAAGCCTTTCCTCCATTCGTATTCAATGGCAGACTTCGTTCTTAGACTGAATGCGCATTGGAAATTGGTTAGGGCAACCTTTTCATGGAGATTCACAGTCTGTATGTACGGGTTGAGGGTAGTCGTTTCTACGGGTTACGTATAATGTCTTGAACTCTAACTGGATTCGTATGCCGGTTCGAAAGTTCGAGACGCTTACTCTAGACCTGGTATCAATGAGTATGACGTCATAGCAAGAATAAAAAAGTCTACGCTTAATTATCTCGGACTTTCAAGTAGATTTTTTTTTCACACAACGAATCCTAGTGCCGTCGGTTCAAGCTTCACGTTATTAATTCCCGTACTATAAATCCAAGGGATTTTCATACTGTCTAAGCATCTTCAATGGTTCCCTCCGTCTCTCTGGGTATTTTTAACATTCCAACCGAAATACCTGAGTTATTCCAATTAAATGGAATCCATTTGACATTTCTTCACTTATATTTTACTACAGCGTCGTTACCTTCGACGGGTTCGACCTGTCTTATTTTTCGGTCTTGAATGAAAGAGGGGGGAACAAAAATTCCATATACATATATATATACCAAGAGTGATGTCAAGCGACAGGGAAACCGCAACCGGAAATCCGGTCAAAGTTCCTTCAGTCGCATTTACGTGTCGTAGGAATTTCATTATATGGAATTAGCCGTTACTCACTGAAGTCGATTAGTAGTCGACCGTATCCTTGACGCTGATAGGGCGGCAGGGTCAGGATACAGGACACGTTGTAGTTGAGAAACGAGTTTTTCTCCTGCAACAGAATTTGAATTAAAGAGAAAACGTTATTAGACAGTAAATGTTAAAATTAAAAAAAGAAAAAAGAAAAACTTAATAATTCCCTAAAGCATTCATACATCAGTTGCTATATCAACAAAGGTATATACATATATATATATATACACACACAGTATGCTAAAATACGAAAATCTCCAGCGACTATCAACCACGCATGAATATGCAACGTATACCAAGTTAACAAGTACGAATGGCGAATATCACCGAGATAAATTATAACGTAATTACCGCAAGATCGTTATACAGGATAAAAAAACGTTAAAAACATATCTTTTTATTTTCCTCTCTCAAGCACCCACAGGACTCGTGTACGTACGATTCTCTAATAATAATCCACTCCCCATATTAAACCCTTTGGCGTTAAACGTCAGTCGTAACGGTTATCAGCATACGAGTTCTTCAGACAGTTTACAATGGATTTATCATAGTTATCCGATATCTAATAAATGGTAACTACGCTACAGATTTTCCGTCACGTTTACACCCTGAGGAGTTAGGAGCAAGATAGTATTATTGAGCATACAAAAGAGAGAGAGAGAGAGAGAGCCCTAAGGAATTCAGCGTGAAAGAAATGCTTACAGGAGGACGAAGGGTGTTGGGATAAATATTGAAACTGGCAATACGAAGAAAAATAAGGAGGCAGGACAAAGAGGGCAAAGAAAAAAGTAAAAGTTTACAGGCGCCATAGACAAAGAAAGGTACAAGACCGGAGGGGTAGGGGGTCTCTGCGCCGCTGTATCCATCGGTATACGTAGGTGGTTGAGAATAGTAAAGTACAAAGAAAGCAGAGTGAAACTATTGATCCTCCTTCTGCGTATTTGTTACAGTCTATTTTATATAGCCGTAGTGGGAAAGCATCCCTGAAGTTTAACACGAGATAAACGTAAAGCCATTGTACGCAGAGAAGGAGGTCTCAATGAAAACTGGCATAATTGCCTGACAGATTCGTAATACGACTGTTAGTGGCGTCTGCGTACGTGCATACAGGCTGGTCAACGATAATATACAAATGATGGAAGAAGACGGCTCAAGAAAGAAACAGACGTCGCGTAGGCGGGTAAAGAGCGTAAACCGTTTTCAACGAGGCGGCGCCTTTCGTCTCGTTCTAAGCTTAGCCACACGTGTACATACATAGATGCGTCTCCTACTATCGGCGCCTTTGGCTAAGCCGTCGTTACACATAGAGAGAGGACTTGCTCTCCCGCGGATTCGCAGACTACGGTTTGATAATCTTGACCAGTTCCGCGTGCTCTATATACGTCAGTGAGATTCTAAACAGTAAGGCAACTGTCTCTAACTGGAATGCTTAACATAATTTTATGCTATGATCTACTGTGGCGCTTCTAGGCATTCGGCGGCAATTAATAGCAACGTCCCAGACAGTTGGATGCGCAGGCATGCATGGCCGATGCTAGAAACACGAGGGATGAGAAAGCGGCAGACGTCCACCGAGTTCCAGTGTCATAGCCTATAGGAATATCGATAGAATTAGCACAGAGTATTGTAAATATAGTATATCGTATGATAAGAGGTCAGATGTACTTTTTACGTCAGGAGATTCATTCTAGTCCGATAGATTTTTCAAGCCGACCTAACGTGGTGTATCCAGGTTCGGCGAGGTAATATTGTATTCTTCTATTCGACCGAAGGCCTTTACCCTGTGTCCCTCTTGGAAGGAGCTATAAGAGGATCTCGTGGAGAGAGGTTGATGGAAGAAGGGGCAGTCGAAGGAGACAGTCTGAAAGAGATAAAAAGAGAAGTTCATGGCGTTTTGGGACACCCGGTATTTCCGGCGTTAGCAGGCTGTTGCTAACTGACTGCCGAGTAGGGCATCGGCTGAAGGACAAACCCAGGAGTTTGGCTCGGGCAACACCAGCAGACAGACAGACAGACATTCAGACAGGGGCCTGGCTGGCTGACCGAGCGAACGAGAGGGACCGGCCGTTCGGTTAGGCTGCTGGTCGCTGTTAAAAGCTAAAGGCTAAATAAGGGGCAGCGAAGAGGTGGAGGGGTAAAGCAATGCCGAAGGTATAGGAGAAGGTGCTGTAGAAGGAGGTGGTACGAACGACAATGACGGCGATGGCGATGGCGATGGTGGTGGCGCTGTAGGAGGAGCTGCAGAAGAAGTCCCAAGGAGGTGGGATAGGGACGAGGCCGGAGACTGAACGAACGGGCGAGCAGCCAAGAATCTGGGCCCCGCGACGTCCTTGGGCCAGTAGTCTGTGTGGCTCAGGGCCGTCGCGGCTTGCCTGTTTTCCTCTCTGCTCCTCCACGGGTCCCTCTTTGTCCTGGGACCCTCGGGCCACGTAGGAACCAGGCTTTGCTTCTGGCTCCTTGGGGCCCCCGTAAAACCTCCTTCTACTCCCACCAATCGCGTGGTCACTGGTGAAACCTTTTGCATTGTACCGTCCCAATATTCGCCTACGTATATACCAGACACAGAATTCTCGCAAAATATTATCGACCTAACCGACACGTTTATTCTGTCCTTTCTTTCTTTTTTTTTTCGTTTTCTTCTAGACAATTTGTTGCCTAAGGCACTACTCTCCTCCGTTCAGTACATATATGCTTACTTAGTTAACAATGACTGTATCTGTGGCAGGCACCTAGTCTCTTGCCTTAGCCTCTAGTGATGAACTTTACTGTAGGAACTTCTCAAGGGAATCCTTAACTTTGTATACCATTTCTATGTATGCTTTTGTATGACTTACTGAGGTTAGCTCGGTATTCTACGTTATAATTCATGATACCCGGAAAATGCTCTTTGATAGATCACAAAAGCTGGTTAATGCGATTTTTATTTTTCAAAAGGGAGGCCCGCACTGTTTTTCCCTCGAATCTATCTGCACGCTGGTGTATTATCGATCGGAATGTGTTTATACGACAGGGTGATTAAGTGGTACAGCCAGTCGGTTGTTGTGACGATCGTTTTGTACGTTCGCCGGCAGATGTTTTGACGAAACAAAGAAAATCAGTAAGAAAAACAAAGACCGGAGTAGGCTCAATCTTATTTTCCTTAGACACCCCCCAAAGTGCTGTCTAAAAGTTTCGTCTAACGCACCATATTCAACCCAGAAGTATTATATTCTAGTACACGATCTATCAACGTTCTCAATTTCGATTGAACTTCGGCAAAAAAGTCCTCTCACGTAAAGTTTGAGAAATAAAAAATAAATAAAAGTCTCGTTGCCTTGCTTGTACACATATTCAATCCTCAGGCAGAGCCGTCACTCTAACCTATCGCTCCATGCTGGATTTACAATCGTGAACAGTTTCAATGGTATATATCGAGAACATTCTCTAAAACCAGAAAGCGTTACCGTAATCGCACAGCTGAAACATACTGTTAAAGGATATTCTCTAAGGCGGCTACTACCAATCTTGTGCAAGAATGGCCGCAACGGCCGTCCGGGTTTTCGAAAACGTCTTGCCTACTCGGCAGCATGTGGGATATCGGGAAGTCAAAGGATTCCATAATATTACTCAGCATTAGCAAATGGCAGTCATGTCGTTCGAGAGTCTTCCGCAATCCGATCCATCTGGAATTCCGATTAATATTAATCCATCGCACTCTACCGAGAAACGAGAGTCGGCCGGTTACGAATATTAAAGTATGATATAAAACATATTCCGTTAGATTAGAATCCGCATCCACCTCCTGGATTTCTTCTTCGAGTCCAACGTCTGCGTCTTCTTCGTACGTTGCACCCACGCGAAATTGCCGCGATTTCCCAGACTGCACTAGGATGCACGTAGTCGTACGGAAAGAGGTTATAGGTTAGGATGTACTACAAAAGACAGATGGATCACCGTGAAAATGAAGCCTCGCACGATTATACCGTAGAACTGAGTGATCGTGCATCCTTTCCTTTTATTGACGTATCATTCTCTTTACGAGAATCCTCGACAATCGATATCAGCGGAAGTATTCGTCATCCATTCCCAACTGACTATTAGCAAATGACTCCGCAAGCATAACTTTCAAATTCTAACGGTTTTTCACCATAAAATCTAACTTAACCTCTTAACGGAATCGTAAAGCGAACGTGGGCAAATCGTCGAACGGAACTCGTAAAGTTCTTGCGTTAATATCGAACAATTTATCTGCACTCTGATGCAATTACTGTACGCGGTGCATTTTTAACGGACGGCCATTTGATTCAGTGGTACTTACAACGTGATCAGGTGATAAGATACAGAGTATAAGTTGCACTTGGTAATAATCTCTAATGAAAATCTCAAGAGAATTCTAACCTGCGAAGAATCTATTATGATCGTACTTAAATATATATATTTGAAAAGTCTTTTTTTTTCTTATTAACTGACTAGCGTAGTGGGTAGGAAACCGCGAAGATGCGTGGTTTCAATATGGCGGCGTACTGGGTATCCGTGGAAGGTCTTGAAACGGTCAGTATCCTCCCTACGTCATGCGGTATTCACATATGTGTATTATAATCTGTATCTACATATGTTATATAGGTGGTTCGTATATGTAGCTGTAGGTATTGGCACGCAGACGGGCATTACACGAAGTTTCCAATACGTCTAAGAAAACTTTCATGTTTATAAACACTTGACGGCGGACATGCAGAGTTTCTGTCGCAAGTGCAGCTTTGTACGCGAACGCGTATGTTCATTAGTATAGATGGGTGCATCTGCATTCTGCGTCTTTGTCACATGCGTGCCACACATGGCTTGTGCGTAGGTGAACGAACGTAACGTTGCACCTAACTGGGAGACGAGGATTGATTTCATACGTGTGAAAACATGATACGAAATAAAGACTGTCATTAAAAAAAAAGCTGCACTCTGAAAATAGTGATGGTCTTTTCTTTAGGATATTTATGTATGTACATATTTTTAGGAGCACGTATCAGAGATTTATCAGTGATAGGGTAACACGAATTGATAAAAATTTCTTGTGAATTTCATCGATTGAGAATATTGTAATTGAAAGTTTCGTCATAGTGAAATACGGTACTTGTATCATTGTATCGTCGTAAGGATCTCGTTGTGAACGATGCTTAAAGGTAGTGCAGTTCCTCGCGACGGTCACTTCTATATTTAGATGCACCGAGTTTCCTCCTCCACTTTCTTTATACCGAACAAAGCGTTCCTTGTAGTATACGGGGTGTCCGAGGAGTCGGGCTAAAGCACGCACATCCCTTAGGACGTGAAGTTTTGGATTTACCAAAAAGGTATACAGAGGGAATGAGGATATGCAGGTCACTGTTGGTTCCTGTTAGCCGTAGAGAAAATATCTTTAAGAAAATGTCCAACCGTTCAATATTCTTTTCTTTTGCAGTATCTCCACGAAGGATTTTCCCCCAGGTCCCTACCGTCGACACGAACCACAAGGTGGGACCCACTTTATCCAGCGGTCTTACTACCTGGACATCCTTTGTTCCCGTGACTGGTAGGGTCTTCGACCAAAATCAGATCTCTTGTACCACCCATTAATTATTACAGCTCGTTCGTACCTGCTTGGAAAGTACGGGCTCTTTCAATACGAAGTTCGATCTGTCGCTGATACGGACAATGGATACCTCTTCTTATCCAAATCCGAAGGTTGGTACGCAGGACCATCCTGACAAAGACTGTCTCAATCAATCACCAGTTTCTGAATGTATTTCTGATCGAACGAGACACGGCTAACAAACCGGTCATTTTTAAGAGATTACCACGTCGCGAGAAAGTCTGGCAAAGGAACGTATATCGTTTTGTCAGTCGGGATTTCACGAGCTAACCAAGGGTGAGGTCAGAGAAGTTACGGCAGGATGGCTGTCACGTGGTTCGGCGTAGAGGACGTGGTGGCTGAGAAGTATGAGAGGGTATGGAGAAGGTTTAGGTGCAGAGAACGAAGAAGAGGGACCCCTGTGTATTCGGCGGGATTTGGTGGTGTGAACAGGACTGTCTGGCATCGATCGAACCCACCCCCCCAAAGGGTTTGGGGTTTTGCGAGAGTGAGGGTCGGCGAGCCTACCCCAACCTCTCGACGAGCGTATCGTATCGACGACCTCTACTTCAACGGCGCACTCTGCTCTACATCATCTTTCCCTTGGTTCGTCCCTTTTTCTACCCTCTGATCCTCCTCCTCGCCACCCTTATCCCTACCTACACCTACTCCTCGTGCATGGCGCGTCTGCGGATATTTTTAAAGAAAATTGCCCGACCCTTCTCTTCAGGCTCCTTCATCTTCTTCTTCTTCTTCTTCTTCTGCGACTCCTCTCTGGTCGACGTCGTCGCAGACTCACCCTCCTCATACCTTCCACAACCTCCTCTCAATCTATTCGTCCTCAGACCTCGTCTACCCTTGGTCCTATCCTTCCCACGTTTACTCCTTGAGGGGTAACATAATCCTGTCTACCTATTTATTATATTACCAGACTGTGACTCCGTCTCTCTTCGCCACCAAAAACCCACCCCACGCTTTGGTGGCAGCTCCTTTATGTATTATTCAACCTTCGGCTTTTAGATCCTGACGAGTGACCATTACTCCCTTGTCCCAGGACACTTAGACACCACCTCTTTGAATACCTCCTCCGTGGACCGTCCCTCCTGATCGTACAGTATCTAAATGTTTTACAATTATTACAACCCTTTATAGACTTCAATGTTAGAAATCAATGAAAATTATTTATACCTTCCAAGAGAAAATTTTTAATGCAAATTCAATGTACCGACCTTCACCAACAACCGAGTCGCCTGTTTGAGGAAGAAGCTCGATATCCCTATGGTGTCCTTTGAGTCGGGGTAACACGCGGGGATCACGTCTGGACGCGAATACCTATGTAAGCGGAGACGCAGCCGGTCTCATTTACGTCGAAACGCACCGCACATTCGGCTCGTGTATCCTTCCTGCAAGGGAACCGGTATGAATGTCTAGAATGTCCCCGGCACGAGACTGTGCGTAGCCAGCAAGTCGACGTGGTGCCTGTATAAAAAGAAAAATCGAACGAAGATCTTTTGCCGCCACGTCGCGTCCCTGGTACAGGTCCTTACGGTACGTCAATGGTCTGTGTATAGGTGGTAGCAGACGCTCTGGTGAACTTGTAGCAGCAACTTGTATAGCTGATTCTAAGAGAAGAAGTTAGTGCATACCACAGCCTAATTGGGAAGCAGATCGAATCAAGGACGAATTCATCGAAATATCGTTAAACAGTCTTCCGTACTCCTTAACGAGTGATCGTCAGAGATTTCGAAACTTGTGACAAGAATTTCTGTGGTACACTCAAGATAGCTCACGCAAAACATGGGTAAGAAGCTAAGGACGAATAAGAAGAAACGAAGACGCATATAGACCGTGTGGTAAAGAGAGATCAGTGCGGTCTCGGTAGTCCCCAGGACTCGTCCTTTCCCGTCGAAAAGATTCAATGCGGCTTAGCTAGTGCGAGAGCAAGTCGTGGGGATTCCAGGGCCGAAGGTGGAGGTTCTCGTCTAGGCAGTACGTATAGGGGAGCCCGGGTTGCGGTAATATAGGGTGCAGGACCAGGGTGTACGCCTATGTACAAGAGTGTTCTCCATAAGGATAGGATTCGAAGTGGAGTATGAGAGAAAGAGAGAGAGAGAGAGAGAACAGTCAGGAGAGGAGAGCATAGGAGTAGAATAACGTATGGAGAGAGAGTGAGTGAGAGAGAGAACATCAAAGAGAAAGAGAGAGAGAGAAAGAGAGACCAAGTAGAAAAGAGGTGGAAGCCGACGGGACACGGCGCCGACGCCGCGATTTAAGCCGCCGCGACGCAGGGGGGAAATAATAACGACCCCGACGTCGCAGTGCTGCAGAAAGGTTGACGACCCGACGCGAGGCGACGCCCTCCCTCACTCCTGGGCTGAAACCCCACCATGATCACCAGCCCTCCCTTCTATCCCTCGCAACTTCCCCACGAGCACACTAGTGCACACGCCGTGGCATCCCCTCGCACCCTCCCGACTCGTACACGTTCCTCTCTGCGTATCCTGCGCCCGGCCACCCTCGACGAGCCGACCGTCTAGCCAGGGTCGGGGTCGTTGAACGTCGATAAAGATTTTGACTCGACAATGCTGCGGGAAGCAGCAGAGCTGCACCCTGGCTGTCTCTCGCTCTCCGCCTCTACGTGTGTCCTGCGCTAACGTTTGTTGTCTTGTCTCCAGGAGACTATCCGGACACCCGGAACCTCCTGGGCTATAGAGTTAATCGCATCTACGTCGTCTAGACTTTCCTTGTTTCCACCAAGATCCTCCCTACGACGGCTTGTAATTTTGGGGAATTGGTATAGGACACCCTTCCAGACAGGGGTTGGATTCCAAGGACGATGGGGTGATACGGCTTGGCTCTAATTTCAGTACTCATTTGGTAGGTTTTTAGGATCTTGAATGTTTTTTCTTTTTTAGTCTAATTGTTCCTTCTCTGAGAAACAGTACGTCGAGGATCTTTAATACCGTGACCTCTCACACTTAGCGATAGACTCGATGTGGCTGGAATGGCAAAATTACAGTTATCTGATCGATAGGACGAAAACGAGACGACGAGGGGTTACGAAAGCTGTTAAGATTTTTCTTTGCTGTTTAAAGGTCCTTCAGGACTATGATTTATGATACGCGACAATGATTTATGACTCGAACATTACCGGTCCGGGGTCCTTGCTTGGATAGCCTCGCGGTGCCGGAATGAAATATAAGTAGGGTCGAAAGGAGGCTAGAAGAAGTTTCTGCCGGATAATTTGAGTATCGTTCTGAACGTCGATTACCCTTCATGGAAGTTAGGCAAATTTTCTCACCCTAATATCCCGCCTGGTTAAGATTAATCCTCGCAAGAAGTACGTGACCGACCCTCGAACAACAAGCAGCACCACCCTTAATAATTTTCACAGCAAATTGCCAATAACAAAGCCTGAGAAAAGAAAATCATCAATATCAACATCCGCTCTGATAAACTTCATTTTGACAAGAGCAAACAACCCGGTCTGACTTGGACAAACGAATAATTACCAAGATAACGATATCAGTCTCAAGGGTGCCCTAACCAACAGTCCCTTCGTCACGGAAGCAAGAGAACCGGAAGAGCCTGAAAGTCCTTTAAAGCCTGACAATTTACATTCTTAACCTAGAACAGAAGGTAATCCTGTCTAAGAGGAAGGTACGACGAATACAAGTATAGAGAAATGCCTCCAGACAAAGAGAGACAAAAACAAGGGTTAAAGTTAGTCTGGAAAAAATGTTAGTCCCGGTCGGGAGGGTCGACGTAGCGTCTTGGCACAGGGTCGGAGGTCGTTGAACGTCGGGGAAGACTTCGCCTGGACGATGCTGCAGTAAATAGTGCAAAGTACGTGGAGGTGGATAGCAAGAGAGGGTTTAAAGAACAAGGGGACACCCTTCCTCCAGGATCTCACACCGGGGTAACCTATCCCCCGCATAGCTCTCGAAGGACCTGGGGGATGGATATTATTATCAGACCAACGATAATTTAATCCCAGTATTACAGTAGTACACTGTTTCCTCCTGGCATTCGTTACCTGAAATATATACCACCTATACCCATGTATATACAGCATACAATATCCTGCATTAAACATTTAAATGGATTTTCCCTGGAGGTGCCTGCAGGTATCGACCAGGACCATAAAAATACTCAACATCCGTATGATATATCCCACCCATTGAAACGCGCAACGTTCTCGCTTCTAATTCAATTAAATTCGCACGTAGAGGGAGAAAAATTAAAAACAAAAAAATTCTTCCTCCAACCCACTATAGACACGTCGAGCTTAATGGGTTAAACTGTATTAATATCGTCCGCAGGGTGCACCAGGGATCTATGTAACATCAGTGCAGCCGTACGTTTAAGTATGTACCAGAAATAATACATGGTGCATAGCCCGCAGGAGTATCTTGCATGTACGATTATCATGCCACTAGTTTATACGGCAGAATGTACTATGCATACACCACGCGTACGTATTTTGTATGAATGTACGCAGACGCAGTTGCAGGGGAGGCGGCTGCCACTCCCTGGCACTCTTTTACTCCTGCACGCTTCCTCACCCTCTGCTCACCACCTCCTCTTGGGTAACTTCTTTTTTTCTTATTCTCTCTCCCTCTCTCTCTCTCTGTTCAATGCCGTCCCGTAGCCTCTGTTATTTCTATCCCACTCGGCAACTCCCTCGACGCTCTACCGTCTCACTGACGAACCCGCGATAGACTGGGGATTCCAGGACTCACGCAAACCCCAGGAACCATGAATGAAATGGCTTATCGCATGCAGAATGTACATACGTGCAGCCTGTGACGGTGTCTAATTCGATATACAATGTTTCGCCTGATACTTGCACCTCCTATTCCTTTTAACGATTGCGCAGTATCGACGTACGTCTTCTGTAGGATATAAGAAAGAGAGTGTCACTCTCAATGGGCATTTTGTCACTCTGTAATTCACCGGGTGGGTAACGGTAAGAATGTAAAAAGGATGGAGAATGAGAGGAAGAAGTCTGAAGTGGTTACTCGTTATTGGTCCGTGGTTGTACCAGTATACATATGACATGTTTTTCTTCCATTCTTCGTGCATGGTGACACGTATGTTGTACTGTTGTAGTCTTGATATTATATATATATATATATGTAGTTGACTCAGGAATCAAGACCGTTAGGACTATAGTCCATTCCTGCTATCAAAGTTAAACCTGTTTTCCTCACGTTTAACGTGAATTCAATGCGACTTATCTTTGGGTTAGAGTCTATACAGTATCTTGTTGCCTGTTACGTTATATGCATGTAGTTGGCGCGAGACTCTACAGAGTCTTTTGATAAAAGGGATATACAGGCCGTTTAGATAAGAGAGAAAGTTATAGAAGTTCGGGGTACTTACCTTGCTGAAGTAGCCGACGGTGTGACAGCCTTCCGCGTCGCCGATGGTCATCACGTAGAAAAGGAAGGGCTCGACGTCGTAGTAAAGAGTCTTGTGGTCCAGGAAGAACTTCGCCAGGAGACATAGATTCTGACAGTATTGCTTGTAACGCTTTCCATCCACTTCCCATACGCCTATCTTGTCTTTTCTGTGTATGAGAAATGGTTTTTTTTTTAATTTTTTTATTGGAGGATGCGCGAAAAGGATCCAAGATAAATAAAATTTGTCTTGATGTATCTTAAAGACTCTTTTTATTACCTATAAACTTCGTGTCCTGGTGGATGGCGCCATAGGCACTTGTCCCTGTGTCTTCGTAGCACTTGACGACTCTTGGCGTACCTTAGGCAGTATTCACAAAGGTATAACTTTGGAGCTCTACTGAACTCCTCCGGATAGGGACTCTGGTACCAGACTTCCATCTCCCATTTACCCATTTCCACACAGCGAGTACCTCCACCATTTCTACCCTCGCCATCGTAGTCTAATTCTCTCAATTCTTTTTCCTAGGTTATATCTATGAGTTAGCTGGTTCTTGTACGATAATCAAATATTGTACTAACAAATGACATGGTACTTACTATTTTCTCACTAGCAATTGCCTGAGCTTCCATGAATAACTTGAGGTCATAGTCCGGTGTAAGATTTGTTAGCCTAGGTTGTCGATTCTTTTCTATTCCATGGGGCTCACCACCACTGTCACTTTCATTACCATCACCATCGGGTCCTTTCCACTTGCTTCTCAACTCCTTCACTTTAAGTTGGTAGTTTCTTTGTTCGTTTGTCTGATGCATACCCTTTGGTGACTTTTTACCCAAATTAGACATGGACTTCTTGCGCTCCTCCTCACGTTTCTTTCTCTCCTTGTAAAATTCCCTGTACGTAAGATATTTTACAGATTTTTATTTAAGTACAATGGGTCCTTGCTGTTCATGAAGGTTCAAGAATACTTACACACATGCTTGTGGTGTCTTATTATGATACAATGGGCAAGCCTCCAACGTGAAATGAGTGTCAAACCTCCCAGACAGGTGCCCACGCGAATCGCATGATGCAGCTAAAGGACATTCGCGTTCCTTGACTGTACGAGTTCGCGTGTATGATCCCTGCCCTGATCTAGGAACAGTCGTGGTACCGCTTCCACTTGCAGTCCCAGTCCTGGCCGTACTCGAAGAGTGTCTAGCCCCGGTGCTGGGTCCTGCCCTTTTCACCGGAGACTTGCTGGTGCTTCGTTTGCTCTCAGCTACTCCCGACAAATCACACCGTATCAGTGGAATTTGCAGGATACGTTTACACGCTACCATTTCCGTACCTGAGAACCATACTGCCGCCATAAGTAAAAAGACTGTATCTGTACTTCAGGATACCTTGGACATGCTTTCTTTTGTTTTCCTTTTACTAGAAAACTTCTTTTTTTATCTTATAACCATTGAGATTTTACTAGCTACGCATTTTGTCCAACCCATCCATTAGAACTGCAGGTACTGCCTTTTTCATGTTAGGGTGGCAATACAGAGTCTTGATTTCACTTCCTGCACAACACTTTACCACTCTTTGATTTTTTTTATACTAAATTTTTTTGTCGATCAACAATCATTCTACGGAAATTATACGTGCGCCAAATTTTGATACGTACAAGATGTAAGTCGAGGAATGGGTTACGTAGGAAACGAAATCTACCAGGATACTACAAGAAGAATTCGTGTGAATTATTATTATATAACTCTTATTGTCACCTGTGTCTGATTCAGAGTCGCTCATCGTTTTCGTCTGCAGTTGCAGTAATTTGCTGCCTTTGCGAGTCTGTAATTTCCGTTTGCCCTTTGCAGTTGTTTTTGCTGTGTTTCCTTCAGTTTGCTCATCCATCTCCTTGTCACTGTCCGAGGCGTCGCCGTCATCCTCACTTTTTACGGCGCCTGGAATCAAAAAGTAAATTACGCATATTTGTGATATAGTTTGTAACAATTTTTGGACAATCAGATTTAGTTTTTCTTAACAAACCTTGTCGTTTGGCTGTTTTTTGTTGTTTGGTAGCAATAACTGAAACTGTGGGCCTTTTAGGAGGTACACTGGTAGTGACTGTATTAATATTTGTGCTTGAGTGTGTTTCTTTTTTCTTCGGCTGAGGTTGAGGACTTGTAACACTTTCGGAAGACTCTGAGTCTGAACTACTATCGGTAGAACCAGATGATCCTGAGCCACCAGATCCTCCAGAGCAACTCTTTGAACTTGCTGAACTATCAGATTTTTGTGGTTGTGGCTTCGTTACTAAACCTGGTGATATAGTGAAAAAGATTGATAAGATACAAAGTATGTAGTATAAGTTTGATATTCATTAAACAGTTGATTTTACTTACTGGGTCTACTTGCTATAGATGGACGAGGTTTTGACTCAACAGGTTTTGGTTTTGTTTGTTGTTGAGGTTTTGGACATTTGACAGGATTGCTTGTAGCTTTAGGTCCTGCTGGCTTTGATGGTGGTGCTCCATCACTTTCACTACTATTTTCAGGACTAAATATGCTTTTCTTTTTGAGCTTCTTTTGCACTGGTTCTGAAATCGTTTTTGTTGATTTTTCTACAGCCTTTGCACTGCTGGTTATGCTTCCTAGAGGAAATAATTTATTTTCCAATCTTCGTTAGAGATTGACAAAAAATCTAATGATTATTGTTGGAAATAATTAGAATCTTTTACTTACCAGTAATTTTGTTGGGCTTATTGGCAATTGGTTTCGCACTTGCTGCATTTTTATGAGATGCAGTAGTAGGAACAGGTTTACTGATTGGTCTCTGTGGTTTAACAACAGGCGCAACAGTGGCAGTGGCTTTTGGTTTTGCTGGTGGCTTTCTCTTAGCTGGTTTGAGTTTACTAGGTGATTCTTCAGATTCTGAAGAGTAGACAACAGGCCTACTTTTTGCTGCTGGCCTTTCCTTATTTTTGTTATCCGATGGTAATCCTGCATTAGTTTCATTCTTTCCTTTAACATGACGCGCTGGTGGAAATGGAGGCTTCTTTTTATTCCTTTCTGAATCAGAGACTTTCTGGCTGTTTGTTGAGCTACTGGAATTTTCAGAATCGGAGGAGCTTGATTCGCTACCAGAACTTGAGGAACTACTCGAAGATGATCCAGATGAGCTTGACGAAGTTGATTCGGAGCTTGTGGTCTAAATAAATAATTAAAAAGTCATATTTACAATATCAAACTTACAGATACTTTAATAAAGCAACACAAGAATATAATAAGCAGCGCACATTCGACAGATTTAAGTAATTTATTACAAGCCAAAGACGACTGTAATGTTGACAATATATATGGCTCTAAAAATAACAAATAACATAAATAACAATACATAAAGTATAAATTTATTTGCGTTTAATAATGCAAAATTTCGGAAAATCCAACAGTTAATTGATAAATGCAAATAAAATACTATAATAATACAAAAGTTTGCCCTACAGATAACCTGGACACTACAGTGCACCCTTACCTTTCGTTTCGGACTCATTTTTTGCAATGCTATCTTTGAGTCGTGTCACAAATTTCACTAACCGTCATCTCTGCTCCACAATTTGTATTCCTCAGCAACACATATTACCTCAAACCCGGAATCCTCGTAATATAACCTCAAATTGAAGTAAACTATGACAACTGCTTCTTCCTACGGAATCCGCATCACGCATCCAGCATGGCTTTACATGCGGTTGTAGGTAAATAGGGAATGGGATATGTCATTTAACATATAAAATCGTTAATTTTCGATTGAATATTCCTTATCAAACACTCGTACAAAACTGAAAGAGGTTAGATATAAATTTTCTTAAGTTCTGTTACAGTTTTACAAAATTATTAATTTTATTAGATTATAAACGGCTCGGATCGGCAATATGAATAACATCGACTGTTATTAAAAAATAACTTTCAATATGTTAAAAATTGATAAAATAACATTGTTTTATTAACCCATTTATTGTATACACTCATTTACACATGTATGGCACAATATAAATGCAATCTTTAATTATAATCTTACAATTACCTTGACTTTGCCAAAGTTCATTCTTCAACTAGGTAAAGAATGTCGTATCGAGTCTATTTAAAAGGTTTTTAGAGACAATATATTCTACAAAAACTGATAGAAAACAGTTGGTTCATTGAATGAATGCATTATTCATACTTTAAGAGTATTCGTGTAACTGGTATAAATACTTGGCAATGTTTATCTTCTGTCTCCACAGAATTTGTCTCATGAATAATTTAAAGAGTTGTACTCTCACGTTATATTTTGGTTTCGACTTTGGTAACTGTAAACCACCCGGTATTTGTATTTAATGTTAAATTTCATACATATAAGAAACGAGTACCCTGATTTTCCTGAACTTTTTCATCAAGCTTTTGGTTTGTAGCCATTGGGATTATTTTGTTGCCATCGCCATGTGTCAGCACCTGAGAATCAATTACAGATACCTTAGTTTTTGTAACTCATCGGTCGACATTTCAAAACAATACCAACAGATCAATAGCAGACTTACACATATTATTTATATCCTTGGTAGCGAACCACTGGAGTTGTTTATTTGCAAGACTAGCATCGGCATAACTTGCCGCAATATCACCAGGTCTACGTCCAACAATTTTATACGGAATTGTTTTCCCAGAGGCCTTTTCAAAGGCCTTGATTACTTCCAAAACCGAACATCCTTTTCCTGTGCCCAGATTTATTGCTTCGAAACCCTTCGGAGCACTAGACTTCTGATAAACCATTGCCTTCACATGACCTGCTGCCAAGTCCGTAATGTGAATGTAATCTCGTACTCCTGTAACCGAAATAAAGATAAACAATACCAAGCAATCTTAGATAATACAATGGACGACACTCCGAAATTCATATAATTGAATTTCCTGTCAGATATCTCTTTATCAACATCCGACTGACCAGTTCCATCAGGAGTATCATAATCGCTTCCATAAACGTGAAGCAATTCTCGTTTTCCTACAGAGACTTGTGCTATAAATGGCATCAAATTGTTTGGAATTCCATTTGGATCCTCGCCGATCTCTCCCGATGGATGTGCACCAACGGGATTAAAATATCTCAGAGAAATTACAGACCATGCCTGAGAAAAATGTAGCGTTAGATTCTGGTGTAAGTGCCAGAATATAACATATGTATATATAATATTATTTACCTTGTCGGAGACACTTAGATCCTTAAGAATTTCTTCTACCATGTATTTCGTTTTTCCATAAGGATTGGTGCAATCACCCGTCTTCATATTCTCGACTAGAGGCAATTTCTCAGGGACTCCATATACGGTTGCGCTACTTGAATAAATGAAATTCTTTACATCATTCTCTCGCATCACTTCCAAGAGATTTAATGTACCGCCTACATTTATTTTATAATACTCCAATGGTATTTCACAGGATTCGCCGACTGCCTTCAAGGCAGCAAAGTGTATAACGCATTGAAAACGATACTGAAATTCAAGATGAAAATCAATAAGTTAACGATATTGTAATTATTTTTAATTCTTGCTAATCATGGATCGTACCTGTTGAAAGACTTTATTTAGTGCATCTTTATCAGTAATATCACAATCAATAAAGTTCACTTTTTTTCCTGTTAGTTTCTCCACTCGGAGAATACATTCTGGCTTATCAGTCGATGGTGCTATAAAAAATATATATTATAAAATAATATAATATTTATAAGATTTCTTAATGATGACAACTGTCTAGAGTGCTGAGGAAAATATGGAATATTTGGAAAGAGATTTATTTGAGTATTTTGTGATAGTTAGTAAATAGTAGCAAAACAACTGGACAGTCTTGGCCAGAGCACATGATAGTTTGTTTCTTGAAAACAACTATTTTCAAATTGCTGTTTTTTTTAAACGGATCTCACCTTTGTAAGCATTCCTAAGGTTGTCAATAACCACCACCTGAAAGTCTGCGATTAGAAGCTCCAACACCGTATGAGAACCAATATAACCGGCACCCCCAGTTACCAGCACGTTCCATGGTGTATCGGCCATTGAAGATATCTTCTCCTGTTCTTTTATATTTAATAATGCTATATTATATGCTACAATGCAAGCAACTCTACTATTGATAGACGTTTGTGTTAATCAGTAGGAGGCAAGTTAGTATAACTAAAGATAAAGAAAAACGTGATAATATGACACTTATATATACATGGGTATTGAAAACTAATGATATTAAAAATACCATACAGAATACTGTTTATGTAAAATCTGCAATACTCTAATGTTTCCAATAATCTCTAACATATTTTACTTAAAATAGCAGATATAATAATATCAAAATACCATTGGAAATGAAATTATTATAAAAAGAACTGTCCATCATAGAAAGCTAATATCATATCTTTATTAAATTCAGATTAGCACAATACGCAATTGATCAAATAATTTTATTCGACGATACCAAATTATCAAAAGACATACACTGATAATAGTTATCAATCTTGCGTTCGTATTACCAGCATGATAAATATAAATCTTATAGACGATTATAACAAAATGCTTTTTTGTAATGCATACTTTTAAGGAATTTATTCTATAGTTAAAAAAAATCGTTCAACCTCCAAAATCGACAAGTGTTTAAAAAATATTAATAACTGTAAAGTATTTTCAAATAATAAGACTCACTGCCAGAAGTTACACTTGAAGCAAAATCTCCTGGAACTAACCTCACAGCTCAACTGACGCAGGCAGACTGACTTTAACACGAGAGGACAATCAAGATATAACATTTCGTTTTATCATTATGTAACACCTTTCCATCGTGCAGCATTCGACAACAGTAAATTGCATTGTCATTTTTGCTGATAAATGATTGGTATTATAGCGAAACTGTGCAGAAAAGGTGTATGAATTCTGTCCCAAAAGATACTGAAAATCTCAGGCCACAAGTTTATACGTGAATTACAAAGCATTTCATTTTATTTTGACACACTTAAAAACTCGTTGGCAATTAATACTCCAATTTAATTACATCTTCGTGTTACGCCAAGCACCGAGGAGATACTAGTATCGATGGGACTTTATGTTTTGACAGCTACTGAGTGTAGTGCATATTTTTTTCCTGTCACCGGTATGAAATATTCAAAGGACTTGTCCGAGATTCGATAACACAACTCATCGAACGGTAAGGAAAGACAAAAGAGAAATTCTATTTTATCAACGGTAGAGATACACCAGGAGGTAGCAGTGTCATCTACTGGAGAAAATGCATAAAAACGGGGCGTGCTCGTCCGATTGCGTCATAAGAGAAACCTCGATTTTCCCAGCTATCCGTCAGTAGTCAGCCATCTTGTTCTCGGCGCAGGAACATCGAAAGCAGTGCGCTGTTTACGGGCATTCGAAATTCAAAATGTATTAAGTGCTCCAGTGTTAAGTTGCAACAGAAGAAAAGGTCGTAACACCCAAGAGAACCTAAGGAGATCATTACTACGAGAAAAGTCATCGCGTCCCGAAGACACGGCAAGTAATTTTGAAAATAACCGTGGGACTAGTTGAAAATGGCGCGTGAATGGGCCGTGGCCGCGTTCGGCGTCGCCCCGCCGCGATTCGGCGAACCTGTTTCATCCTCGTAGCCAGTCGGTCGAATTGGAACGCGAGTTTACGTGCTTAGTGCGTCAAGTACTGCCCTGCCCATTAGCCAAGAGCAAGAACGAACGTTATCCTCATTAATTTACCTGAGATATTTAACCCTGTGCACTTTAACGTGACATTTCGTGCGACGCTTTTCTCGCGGCATTACGCCGTTTAATGGATATCGCGTCCGCATCCTAAGGTGAGTCGACGCGATCCACTTGGCTTTACCTTTTGTGCTGCTGTGGGATTTAACGCATAGCGGCTTTCCATGGAAAATCACGGACTATGCTGTACGAGTTCGATCCTTCTATGTATCATTGTTACCGTTTATCTTTCCAGTTAGATTAACGTTCATCTTTACCTAATTCTTATCATTTGTTTTCTACGCTATCGTCCCAAGTGTGAATTTAACGTACGCCAGATTTTATCCACACTTATACCATCTGTCAGTGGCTTGAGGAATTCCACGTGTATGAAAATACAGTTTTGCTTTATTACAGTATATAAGGTATCATTGTTGTCTTGTACGTTCAGTTATTCTTGTGTTTATATTACGACCCATCTAATGACAGTTTCTGTCAAAATTTTGGAAACTCAGGACGTAACTATCTTGTCATACGTAAAGAACAGCACGTGCCAAAGCGTAGTGCAGTTTTAAATAATAATTTTAAGTTTCCAGTGGATTTAAAAAAATTAATAATCGGATACATGACGTTTCATTGAAAACGAATGACAGTTTATTATTTATGCTTTTGTAATCTGCAACATGGCTCATTACAGACTTCCGTGTGTGCTTTTATAGAATAAATGCACCATAGTAATCCAAGCAGGAGAATTATGCGTAATTAAGGGAAATATGTGCTATGCCTGCGTGACCAAACCTGTTGTTCCTGTGAGATAATGGTAATAGTGTCCGAGTCGAATTTCAGTGTGTTAACGTCAGGTTGAAACCCGGTAACCCTTAATGATCGTCCCAAACAAATGTGGGGCCCGTAAAACGAAAAGAAAAAGTAAGACTAATAAACTGTCGTTCCCTTTTGGTGTTCTGATATTAAAAAACTATGTATTTCTGATATTAAAAAACTGTAAGATAAACGCTATTATCACGCATGTTATGATTAATCCAGAGGTTAGGTTGCCATAGCGTCTATTGCATTGTTTAGTATAACACCTGATCGATATATCAAACCGAGATAAAAGAATGCGAAAGAGTATCAATCGTAATCGGTTTAGGAAGAAAAATGAGATAGGAGAGCCAGAAAAATATTAACAAATCCCCATAAGTTACACTGAGGATAAACTAAGATCAAAGCCCTGTACATTTTCAACGGCGTCCATGTTTGTAATGTAAATTTTTACTTCGAGATTCAATTTCGATTACGAAGTCAAGTGATTCGAAGTAGTCGAGTAGTTTTCTCAGCTGATATTAACCACGCGAGGCTGTCATACTTTGGCGAGAAAACAGTCGTAAGGTTCCTCGTAAAATAAAAAAAGGCACCTGCAATGGCGTCCATGAGGAGATAAAGGAGGATAGAAAAACATTCGTCCCACTCATAAGTGGCGTAACACATTCACTCTGTTTACAAACATTCCTGCAGTAATATTATGATTCCTCTTTGCAGTAATTTTCGGAAGAACAGCACCGACGATAATATTGATTGCAATAAAAATGCAGTCGCTATAATACGCATGTACCGATATAGCGAAAACGGCGATTGTGCCGTTAGAATATCTTTGCACAGAAGTTAAACAGGCGTCAGACGGCCTTCGCATTTTAGAAAATTAAATGGCTCGGTAAGCCCGGGGCTAAGGATGATGTCACGCTTTGGAACATCGTATAAACTGTCAAGCGTCCCTGGAGCTTGAAAACCGTTAAGGAATATAACCTACGTCTGTTACAAAGGTGATAAAGATTGTCTCTGATGATCCCAATGCATTTTCACGCTTTATCCATTGAACATTTTCTCTTGTAGACCTTGGGAAGAAAGAGCGCGCGGCTGTACAAATACTACATTGCTTAGTGTAAGCGATGTAAAAGTATGCCACGATGCTTCCGCCACTATGCGAACCCACCATTAAGTCGGAAACCTCGAAGAAAGGTCGAAAAAGCCGGCGAGCCGGTCGCGCGACAAATAATCTGATTAAATGTCTAATGACCCTAATTTCAACCACTTGCCAGAGATTTTACGTTAATCTCACGATTCTCCCTACCCTGAAGATCCAAGAGTTTCATCGTTTCCACTTCTCTCAATCCGTGAGGACCGGACTGATACGTTTTAAAGTGCTTTGACGTCGCGTGGCCATTTTAAACTAGAAAGCTGCATGGTCTATATATAATAGTACTGAACAGTGTAGATTCTTTCAATTTCTTTTTTTAATACAGTTATTACGTAATGTACTGTATGGATTGTACTCGCGTGGGATCGATAACTTTTTCAAACTGCACGCACTCCCTGTGTTCACGCTGCTAATGTGATATCCGTGCGGTTTTTGCGGTATGGAAAGAGCAAAAAAAAATTTTCTCGTTTTTCCTTAGTTCAAAGAAACTTTTGTACCCTTAAGCTTTCTTCATACTCCTATAAGGGTAGGAAAAAAAGAATTAAGCGTTCGTACTTTCCATGCGCCAAATCATCCAAAGTTTCAACTGAACTCTTTTCTAGCAGTCGCAACCAGATAATTGCAAAAATATTAATTTTCATTTGGAATTACTTTCATGCATCTCTACTGACTATACTCTTCCTGATGATTATCATCGGGGATTCTGGAATCTCGTTACTTTCCACTCCTTGTTAAACGGTCTTTTATAATCCTGACAATTAAATACTAGCTCGTGAGCCGTCACGATCCACAGAGAATTTTTCGAATCCCAACAACTCGTACTTACCTAGTATTATATTGGAATGTTAAACTCGGAAGCCACCCTGGTGAAGATTCGTATCGCTACCATGCTACCTACAATATGTAAGAAAGTGGAGAAATCTATATAGCACTTTCTAAATGTGTCAGCTTTTCGAATCTATAGCTTAATTCTAATATCCAGAAAATTTCTGTGCTACTTACCCAACCAGGAAGCACGCACTTTAGCCTATTGTCGATGAAACTCCTCAAGTTCCTGACTATGCAAGTTTTAGGTAATTGTCTGTCAAAGA